>JASEVX010000004.1:3166111-3405993 GCA_031761405.1 Serripes groenlandicus
CTGCTCATAAGCATATCCTGACACAAGTACATAAATCGTACTGCTATTCCCGCAACGATGTTTACATTCATACATGAACACGTATATAGAACTTATGTAGAACGAAGTGAAACATTTCATATGCAATACCAAAGTCAACCTGGAAGTATGTTTGTTGTTGATTTTTTTTACGCCACCTTCAAAACAAATTCTGTTATATCAGGGTTTTTTCTTGGTATTTTATCAGTACTACTGGTCCATTTATCCTGACACCATTGAGTCAGTTGCAATTGAAAGCCCACAAACATGAGGAGGATAAGCCATTCTACCATTTTCAAAGTATTTGGTAAGACTCTCGGTCAGAGATTGAACCCTCGACCTCCTGTATCCCAGGCGGACACTCTACCAAATCGAAGCGGTTTTCTAAAAGTAAGAAGTCTGACTTTGTTCTTACCGTTTTTAAAACAGGAATAGGAACAGGAACCATCGTCTGTCACAGACCCGGAAATGCAGATTTCACCATTTTGACACGGTCTGTGATAACAATGCGGATCTGTCTAATATGAAACAAAGTTAAAGGTGCTGAAGGTCCAGATAGAGATCCAAAGTTTGAAATGTTGAAAGTTCTGCAAATAATGCTACTAGTGACAAAAGTAAGTAATAAGTATTTCAAATCTATTATGACAGTAAATGTTGAAAGAATGTCAATTGGAATTTCATAAAAATGAACACAATTTGGCTTACTGGGTATGTCTACCAGGTAAAAATGAAGCATAAACGACCAATAGTTAGATTACGGTGATGGAAAGTGAACTAATTTTATCCTAGAATTATTATTCTAACATTTCAAGGCAACTTTTGAACGGTTTGAAAACGTTGACTATAATATCTATTTTCTGGAGTCCAGCCAATCATACAACGCCGTACTTTTGCTACAAAATAAATCAGACATCTTGAACTAGAAACATATTGATTTTGAATTCTTGATTAATGTTCCGTGTGATCTATAGTGTGTGATGCTTTCTCGTTTTTCTCGTTTTGCGACCGACCAGCAAAGATAAATTTATTTCGTAAAAATCCTTCCTGCAATACGGCTCTAGTAAGACTCATTGATACATGGCTGAAAGATGTAGATGAAGGAAGATTTGGTGGACCACCGAATTCTCTTACATAAACTCAAACTTTATCACTTTTCAGAAATATCAATACATGTTTTCCAATCATACCTTTCTTACAGAACACAATTAGTAAAAACTGATGATATATCATCACCCTTACTGCCAAATGTGATGTTAACATAGACTTATACGCAGACGATTCAACTTTGTAAGCTTCCGGATTCCAGTTATGTGATGTACAAAAAAAGCTACAAGAAAACATAAGATATATCATGGAATGGTGCAAAGTAAACAACATGTCCCTTATTCCATCAAAGTCAACTTGTATGACCATTGTATCATCATATAAATTAACCTCATTGAGCCCCCTTCAGTTAAAAGTCAACAGTCAACCACTGAGGAATATTTCTATTAAATAATTATTGGGTATTTATGTAGATAATTAATTAAATTGGCATGCACAAATTGATTCTGTATGCAGAAAATTAAACACTAAAATAGCGCTATTGAAAACCTTATGTACTACCTTAATGAGAAAATGAAATTACTATCTTATAACTCCTATATACCCCCAGTGTTTGATTATGGATGTTTAATCTGGGGAAACGGAGCTAATACATACAGAAATAGGATATATTCAATTCAGAGAAGGGCCGCAAGAATAATACTTGCAAAATCTCGCGGGTCAACCAAACCGGATCTTTTCCATGACTTACATTGGTTGTCTTTTGACAATAGGTGTCGCTATCACACCGCTTTGCTGATTTACAAGACTGTTTACAATTTGGCACCAATATACATGAATGACATTTTAATATTTTCGGAAAATAAGTATCACACTCTACGCTCACAGTTAAACTCATTTAGATATTTTGTTTTAAAGTCTGGAATAGCATTCAATCACATATAAAGCACTCAACGACTATTGTATCATTCGAACGAAATTATAAGAAATACCTTCTGGAAAAGGTTCCATACTAACACTATCTTGATGACTTGACGATATTATTTTAAGAATTGTGTTTGGAGTAGTTGGAGTGTCTGTCTTTACATGATTGGAAATTAATTATATTTGTACTTCATGCCATAACTTTTATTGAAATTTGCATGTTGTTAAATGTTATGTTTGTGCGTGTTATATTATTGAAGGCCATATGAAAATAAGATATGTATAGCCATTGTTAAATTGTCTGTATGTGTCTTAGATGTTACCTGAAACAAAAAAAGATATTATTATTATTATTATTATTATTATTGTTAAATATGTTATTGTGACGTCATTGTAATGCTTTCAACGTCTTAACTGGGAAAGGGTAAAATAAAACTATCTAAACTATTGACTATACTGAAGGGCTTTATGAAGCAAAAGGTGTTAAAGACAAATATTTGATTATTTTAAAAAAATATATATATATGCAATTTTATTCAGTTTTCTTGGTAAATACATTTCTTCTTAAATTATTGCCAGCTCTTTCAACAAACAGACACGGTTTTCGAGTGATCCAGTAAGATGAGATAAACTATAATAAGAAACAATATAGCATGGATTATAATAACGTAAACAACTAAACATACCTGTGTAGGCCAGATGTCAATCTCGGAATACACACCATTTTCGTCGGCTATAGAAGGAGTCCCTGAAGCTTCGAATAACTGACACACATGCGTCTCATCGTTGAAATTAAACGATGTGCAGCTTTTCACACGGATGCAAGACTGCGCACAAGCAATGACATCGCCGGTTTTGAATTCCCTATAAATCGGATGGGTTAATGAACGTCCTTTCGTAAGCAGATGGTCGATCTCAGCAAAACAAATATTTGCAATTACCTTCACAATTAATGAATATAGTAACCAGACACATAACTTCGACATTTTCAACTTCATCGTTAAGCTTTATGTTACTGACGGCTTTAAGCAATCAATACCAACTGGAAAACATCGCTTAAATCCTTTAAATAATTTATGATGATTCTGTTGTAAAACGCATTTCGAACAATCTCATTTTAACCTTTTACAATATATACAAATATACTACAGACGAGAGTTCAAAGACATTTAGTAAAAAGAATGGAAACTTTCTATAAATGAAAGAACCATTATTAAATGAAGTTGAAAAACCTTGTTGCAAAAGGAAATTTATTATGAGTAATGTCTTCTTTTGCCATAACTGTTTAAAATTCGTTTGCTGCAGAGGCGTCAGAAAGCTTCTTTAAGTGGGAGAGGGTTGAAGACACATCAAGCATGAATGCAATTTAGCCTTTTAAATATTTTATGACACAATTTGCAGAAATGTTAATCTCCAACTAGAGTTTAGAACCCGTTTAACGCATTTCGAACAATCTCATTTTAACCTTTTACAATATATACAAATATACTACAGACGAGAGTTCAAAGACATTTAGTAAAAAGTATAGAAACTTTCTATAAATGAAAGAACCATTATTTAATAAAGTCAAAAAACCTTGTGGCAAAAGGAGATTTGTTTTATTATGAGTAATGTCTTCTATTGCCATAACGGTTTTAAAAGTCATCTGCTGCAGAGGCGTCAGAAAGATTATGTAAGTGGGAGAGGGTTAACTATACATCGAGTACGAAACAATATAATCTTTTGAATATTTCATGACACAATCAATATTTTCAGTTTAAATTTGACAGTTGATTGATTGATTGGGGTTAAACGCCATTTTCATATTTATTTTATTCGGTTATTTCTGTAACCATGTTGAACACTTTATGGCATTATTAAATTCCCATTTTAACTCAACAACAATCGTATGTGTTTTATTCCATGACATAAAAGTCTTACTGCCTTTGGTCTGGTTACTTATTTTAGCCGTCCCGCGAGAAAACTAATATTGTGGACTAGTATCGACCTTGATATCAGCCTAAGCATGCCGCGCAGGTTTACCCGGACATACACGTTTAGCCTCCTGTGGATTTTATGTTTCATGAATCATTACCCTATACCTCTATCCCTCTGAGACTGAATGTGTCAGCCCGGATAGGTCTGCGCGGACTGCGCAGGCTGATCTGGGTCGAGACATTACGAATCTATTTTCAGTAAGTCAACGACTTAATTCCACCAAAAACACGATTAGCTCCTGGAATAAGACGCAATTGTTGTCTCTATTCATCCACTTACATATTTGATACGAAGATATGTGTTTGCTGACGGAATATAATTAGATAAACAGACATTATGGATGAAGTAAAACAATAGCTTATTATCAGTTTATATTCTGTTTATACACGCAGTAGAAAATATACAGACATTTATCCCAGACCATGCAGACAGTTTTAAATAATTTGCCAATTGTCTGTAGTTAACTGTTCGATTGCCCTGTTCTGGTATAATATAAAGTCTTTCGAAGGAGCGGTTTTTATCTCTTTCTTCAATTTTTTGTTTAACAATCATTGAATCTGTCTTGTATGTTAGATAAGTATTTAACATGCACAATTAACCATGTAACGTGAATGTGCAGTTCGTTTTCCCTATCTAATTCTGTCAGTTTGTCTAGCAACCCATACGTCTATTAAATAGTACTATCTAATTCTGTCAGTTTGTCTAGCAACCCATACATTTATTAAATAGTACTATCTAATTATGTCAGTTTGTCTAGCAACCCATACGTTTATTCAATAGTACTATCTGTGGTGGCTCATTGTAAAACAATAAGCATAGAATGTTGTAAACCGTGCATAGCTGAAACAGATTACTTAATACGGACAATGGAGACTCCAATGTCTCGATGAAACTTTTACTTTACGTTATTACATTATATTGACCGAGATATAAAATGTTAAAGTTATCAGTAGTGTCTGACAATTTTGGGCCTCATCGGAACGTCCACATCGGGTGCGGGGGTCGTGAGTTCGATCCCCCGCTGTGTCATACCAAATACTATATAAATGGTAGTCATGGCTCCCGTCTTTGGCGCTCAGGGTTGCGGGGTAAGTTCGAGTATCCTACCTGATTTTGAGTATGTTAGACTTGAAACATGTTGACGTAGAACTATCGAATAAAACCGATATGTCGTCGAAATGGATTTTTTTTGAGATTGTATTACAGTTTGTAACTTCGTTTTCATATGCATACGTTAAATCAAAATCAAACGTTCGGTAGATGTCGTCAATCAAAGATAAAGTGTACTGTAGTCTCAAATACACTTTATTTGTAATACAGCTTTCGGAACCAACATAGCTTAAACGCACTGGTGTTTTTCAAATGCCAAATGAAGGTCGTATCTCTCTTAAATAATCAAAATATATGTTCAATTCGGGTCGTTTCGATTCCCAGGAACTCTGATAGAATTAGTCGGAATAAATACTTAAACTACCACAGAGAGTCCCCTCACTCGTATCTGCATGTGATGTAAATTTAAAGTTGAAAAAAGCTGTCATAGAATTACCAACATAATTCCTACTGAGGTAAACTATTGGATCATTGATTCAATTGTTGAGCAAAGAATCACGAAGTGAGTCCATGCACAGACAGTGACAGTTAAATTAGTTCTATATATTCAGTAAATTCTATACCGAGTTACTGCAAATACAAAGAAGTCAGAAAACCCATTTAAATGATTAACGGCATTTTAACCAAGACACATTTCCAGATGTATCGCAAGTTATTTAGATGATGCGGATATTATATTTGGTCTACTGTAAACCGAGTGTCTGGGTGAGGCAGTGGTTACGCAAGAGGGTTCGCCTCGGAGGCGAGAGACCGGGTAAACCGAGTGTGTGGGTGAGCCATTGGTTAGAGGGTCCGCCTCGGAGGCGAGAGATCGGGTAAACGGAGTGTCTGAGTGAGCCATTAGTTAGAGGGTCCGCCTCGGAGACCAGAGATCGGGTAAACGGAGTGTGTGAGTAAGCCATTGGTTAGGGGGTCCGCCTCGGAGGCCAGAGATCGGGTAAACGGAGTGTCTGAGTGAGCCATTGGTTAGAGGGTCCGCCTCGGAGGCCAGAGATCGGGTAAACGGTGTGTCTGAGTTAGCCATTGGTTTGGGGGTCCGCCTCGGAGGCCAGAGATCGGGTAAACGGAGTGTGTGAGTGAGCCATTGGTTAGGGGGTCCGCCTCGGAGGCCAGAGATCGGGTAAACGGAGTGTGTGAGTGAGCCATTGGTTAGAGGGTCCGCCTTGGAGGCAGGAGACCGGGTAAACCGAGTGTGTGGGTGAGCCATTGGTTAGAGGGTCCGCCTCGGAGGCAGGAGACCGGGTAAACCGAGTGTCTGGTAGGGGCAGTGGTTTGATGGTCCGCCTCGGAGATGAGAGACCGGGTAAACCGAGTGTGTGGTTGAGCCATTGGTTAGAGGGTCCGCCTCGGAGGCAGGGGACCGGGTAAACCGAGTGTCTGGTAGGGGCAGTGGTTAGATGGTCCGCCTCGGAGATGAGAGACCAGGTAAACCGAGTGTCTGGTTGAGGCAGTTGTAAGAGGGTCCGCCTTGGAGGCCAAAGACTGGGTAAACCGAGTGTCTTGGTGGGGCAGTGGTTAGAGGGCCAGCCTCGGAGACGAAAGACCGGGTAAACCGAGTGTTTGGGCGAGGTAGTGGTTAGAGGGTCCACCTCGGAGGCGAAAGACCGGGTATACTGAGTGTCTGGGTGAGGCTGTGGTTTGAGGGTCCGCCTCGGAGGCGAGGGACCGGGTAAACCGAGTGTCTGTGTGAGGCTGTGGTTTGAGGGTCCGCCTCAGAGGCGAGAGACCGGGCTTCGATCCTCGCTCATGTCATACAAAATATGAGCCGTTCCACGAGAAAACCAACATTATCGACTCTGCGTAATGTATCGACCCAGATCAAGTCCGCGCATGTTAATCCGGGCCGACACATTCTGTCTCAGAGGTATAGAGGTATTGAGTAATGATTCCTTAAACATAAATCCACAGGAGGCGAAAATTGTCTGTCCGGTTAAGCCTTCGCTGCATGCTTAGGCTGATTCGGTTCGATGCTTTATGACTGACAGGCTGGTGTCGGGATAAATGGACCAGTAGTACTGGTAACAAACCAAGGAAACACCGTGATATAACTGCAACATTGTTAAAATCGGCGTAAAACAACAAACAAGCTATACATTGAATAGTTATAGTCCCTTTGGTGTTACTTCTATTTCGATTAACTGGTTCCCGATCCGGAGATGCAGCAAGACCTTGGCATTGCGAGTGTTTGTTTTTAGCAAATTGACAGCTTAATTCCATATAGGATTTAGATAAAACTTGCTTAAACCCCTTCCCCGATGCACTAAAAGCGTCAGCAGACATTGGAAGATATAAGTAGTAGAGGGCGTGACCCTAGACCAAAGTGTTTACTATATGTTCAATAGGAATCCGCCATTTTGTTTTGTGGAGTCAATTTTTTCCTTTATATTCCTATGTATTTAATAGTAACCCGCCATTTTGTATTGTGGAGTTAATTTTTTCTCCTCAATTTTCCAGTGTATATATTACTGACCATCCATGTTGTTTTGTGGAGTCAATTTTTTACATGTATATGTAGGATCCCTATACCCTAGATCTGCTTGTAGGCCTTTCTTTATCATTTTAAAGATGCGTAGGTGCGGTTCACACTATTAAATAGGCACATCGCTTTCGACCTAACAACATCTCCATGCGTCTATATAACTGTACCAATTTGATCATATTTCAAATATAGAGGGAAAAGGAGCCCATTAAAAGCGTCAAATCAGTTTTTGCTAATTTGTATCACTATTTACGCTTTAACATTTTCTCTTTATGCTACCAAATGATAGAGGACACCAAAAGCTTTCATTTAAACCAAAGTTTGTCGCTATAATTGTTTACCGTTTTCGAGTTATGTAATATGAGAGATTGTTAAACCCCCAAAATGAACTTGCCCCGATCCTCAAGTTTGATATACCATTGGAAAGATCTCGTTGCCCCCCTTTTCATATATGAAAAAATTATGGTCCTACGACTATTAGTTCTCTAGTTATCGTCGTTTTAAATATGTGTTTGTTTCAAAGTGCGTCAAAAGTCTTCTCAATGCGTAAATGCCGATAACTCCTTTATTTCTTGTCCGAATGTAGTCGTGTTTGGACTCGTTGAAAAGGGTTTCGTAAACTCTATCGATTGAGATGATCAAACCGAAAGTTTGGTCTGTCTGTAAACCGGAAGTGACGTCATTATATATTACAATGGTCATATCTTCCTTAGTTCTGAACCGATGTTTACAATTTGTATATCATTCGAAAGCTCTTATCGATATATGAGTATATTCGAATTTGAAAGATATCCGATCAATGTTTTCATGACATTGTACTTTAAATAAGCAGCGCAAGGGGTAAAAAGAAAAACAAAGACATGAATACAATTTCTACAATTTTATTATATAATCAAGTATTGTAGTTCGCAGAATCAAAATAACTAACACTATTTATTGAACACAGTATTTACAAATCACGATTCATTACAGTATGAAAATCATTGTCAATTCGTCTCATACTCCATCCATGACGTCTATGAATAACTGTCCACCGTTCCGTTATCTTGTAAACGTGTTTAATTTAGGGCTCCACCAGGCATTTTCTTTCCGTTAATTTAGTCACGTAATCCCGGTGGTCCGTGCATTCGATGAACATTTCTCGCATTTTCAATCCTGATATGTTGTCTTTTTCTGGCTACCTCTGACTTGGCTAGTTCGACAGCGTGAGCCATGGGTGTCACAAAGTTAATGGTAGGTTCTTTCACCGCCCCACCCATTTGTATTTTTTCCACCACGTATTGTCCTTTATAATTAGGTTTCAGTTTCCCTTCAGCCATCCGCTGAAAATGTCGTGTCCACATTTCTACTTTGTCCATCGTCGACGGTAGTAAAGTACACAGCGAGTGATAGTAATATTCTTATCTATAAGCTGTAACTTTCCTCCCCTTATAGCATTTCTTCACCACCACTGTCGTCGCTACCGTCGTCGCTAACATCGTCGTTCTCAGACTTCACTATACCTTCTATTAGATAACGGTGTTTCTGAACGGCCGACTGTATGGCCTGTTCTAGTATCATTCCCTCGGACATGAGTTCGTGCACATCTTCCATGACACGTTGGTGAATGACTCCGTGTTCTAATTGGAATGTGTGGAGAAGCAGTTGTCTATACATACGTAAGACATGTGTTGTATCTTCCGCTACTATTTTTGAGTCTGCCTTTTTCTTGGCCTCGTCATTGGACATTCCATTTCGCTCATATTTTTCCACTTTCTGTCTCCAAGATTTTTCATTATTGTTCGAAGCTTTACGGTACATGACTCCAAACACTTTGTGTTCTTCGCTGACTTTATCTTTTACATCTTCTTCGCTCTGGTCATAGGATATCCATCGTTTTAATGGAGGCGTTTCCGCGTGATCTTCTGAGGCAGAACGCTTATTACACCATCGTTTGACGTGATTTTGTAAAGAATGAACGTCACCAAACAGGATACCGCAATCGTCGCAAACGGGTATGTCTAGACTTGTTTTAGACTCGAGGCTGGAATCACTCTCTATGTACTCTACCGGGGTATCCCTTATAGGAATGTTTAGATTTGGTTCTCTTATAATAGAGGACGGTTCAGAAGATTATAAGGGAAGAACACCATTAAGAAAAATACTAACAATGGATTCAATAACGTGCTCTCAATGTGCTGATACATTTGCTAGTCTATATAGTAGAATGCGTCATATGCAGCGAAGGCACGCTTCGTCGGACAGTAAACCGTTTTCTTTGAGCACAACAACACAAAGAGCTACAGAAATGGGCTTCACTGTTTCTTCTGATATTAATAATAAATTAGAAACTACAGACAAGTTGTACCTTAAAAGTTTTAAAACATCTCAAAACAGTAACTTTGTATTCAAACATCCATTCACGTGTATGGTCAGTGGACCCACCTCCTGCGGGAAGACCTTCTTTGTTACCAAGATACTTAAATCTGACAAGATACAACCAGCTCCACAACGAATAATATGGCTCTACAAAAGATGGCAGCCGTTATACGACGACTTAAAAAGAACCGTGTATCCCAGGGTAGAATTTATACAGGGAATTCCTCACAACCTAGAGGATGACGCTTATTTAAACCCCAATATGACCAATCTTATTATTTTGGACGATCTCATGTCAACGACCAACAAAGACCCGAGGATTACGGACCTATTTACGGAGGGGTCACACCATAGAAATCTCTCAATCATGGCACTGAATCAAAATCTATACTTTAGTAAAGATCCAACTCAGAGAAGAAATTGCCATTATTTAGTCTTATTCAAAAATCCAATCGACCAACAACCTGTAATGACCTTAGCGCGACAAATGTATCCTGGAAAGGCGGGTTATTTAATGAGTCGTTTTCAAGAAGCTACGAAACAACCGTACGGTTACCTTCTTGTCGATTTGAAACCAGACACTCCAGAAGCTAATCGTTTAAAAGATCCGATTCACAATAATCCGTCTGAACCGTCCTCTATTATAAGAGAACCAAATCTAAACATTCCTATAAGGGATACCCCGGTAGAGTACATAGAGAGTGATTCCAGCCTCGAGTCTAAAACAAGTCTAGACATGCCCGTTTGCGACGATTGCGGTATCCTGTTTGGTGACGTTCATTCTTTACAAAATCACGTCAAACGATGGTGTAATAAGCGTTCTGCCTCAGAAGATCACGCGGAAACGCCTCCATTAAAACGGTGGATATCCTATGACCAGAGCGAAGAAGATGTAAAAGATAAAGTCAGCGAAGAACACAAAGTGTTTGGAGTCATGTACCGTAAAGCTTCGAACAATAATGAAATATCTTGGAGACAGAAAGTGGAAAAATATGAGCGAAATGGAATGTCCAATGACGAGGCCAAGAAAAAGGCAGACTCAAAAATAGTAGCGGAAGATACAACACATGTCTTACGTATATATAGACAACTGCTTCTCCACACATTCCAATTAGAACACGGAGTCATTCACCAACGTGTCATGGAAGATGTGCACGAACTCATGTCCGAGGGAATGATACTAGAACAGGCCATACAGTCGGCCGTTCAGAAACACCGTTATCTAATAGAAGGTATAGTGAAGTCTGAGAACGACGATGTTAGCGACGACGGTAGCGACGACAGTGGTGGTGAAGAAATGCTATAAGGGGAGGAAAGTTACAGCTTATAGATAAGAATATTACTATCACTCGCTGTGTACTTTACTACCGTCGACGATGGACAAAGTAGAAATGTGGACACGACATTTTCAGCGGATGGCTGAAGGGAAACTGAAACCTAATTATAAAGGACAATACGTGGTGGAAAAAATACAAATGGGTGGGGCGATGAAAGAACCTACCATCAACTTTGTGACACCCATGGCTCACGCTGTCGAACTAGCCAAGTCAGAGGTAGCCAGAAAAAGACAACATATCAGGATTGAAAATGCGAGAAATGTTCATCGAATGCACGGACCACCGGGATTACGTGACTAAATTAACGGAAAGAAAATGCCTGGTGGAGCCCTAAATTAAACACGTTTACAAGATAACGGAACGGTGGACAGTTATTCATAGACGTCATGGATGGAGTATGAGACGAATTGACAATTATTTTCATACTGTAATGAATCGTGATTTGTAAATACTGTGTTCAATAAATAGTGTTAGTTATTTTGATTCTGCGAACTACAATACTTGATTATATAATAAAATTGTAGAAATTGTATTCATGTCTTTGTTTTTCTTTTTACCCCTTGCGCTGCTTATTTAAAGTACAATGTCATGAAAACATTGATCGGATATCTTTCAAATTCGAATATACTCATATATCGATAAGAGCTTTCGAATGATATACAAATTGTAAACATCGGTTCAGAACTAAGGAAGATATGACCATTGTAATATATAATGACGTCACTTCCGGTTTACAGACAGACCAAACTTTCGGTTTGATCATCTCAATCGATAGAGTTTACGAAACCCTTTTCAACGAGTCCAAACACGACTACATTCGGACAAGAAATAAAGGAGTTATCGGCATTTACGCATTGAGAAGACTTTTGACGCACTTTGAAACAAACACATATTTAAAACGACGATAACTAGAGAACTAATAGTCGTAGGACCATAATTTTTTCATATATGAAAAGGGGGGCAACGAGATCTTTCCAATGGTATATCAAACTTGAGGATCGGGGCAAGTTCATTTTGGGGGTTTAAAAATCTCTCATATTACATAACTCGAAAACGGTAAACAATTATAGCGACAAACTTTGGTTTAAATGAAAGCTTTTGGTGTCCTCTATCATTTGGTAGCATAAAGAGAAAATGTTAAAGCGTAAATAGTGATACAAATTAGCAAAAACTGATTTGACGCTTTTAATGGGCTCCTTTTCCCTCTATATTTGAAATATGATCAAATTGGTACAGTTATATAGACGCATGGAGATGTTGTTAGGTCGAAAGCGATGTGCCTATTTAATAGTGTGAACCGCACCTACGCATCTTTAAAATGATAAAGAAAGGCCTACAAGCAGATCTAGGGTATAGGGATCCTACATATACATGTAAAAAATTGACTCCACAAAACAACATGGATGGTCAGTAATATATACACTGGAAAATTGAGGAGAAAAAATTAACTCCACAATACAAAATGGCGGGTTACTATTAAATACATAGGAATATAAAGGAAAAAATTGACTCCACAAAACAAAATGGCGGATTCCTATTGAACATATAGTAAACACTTTGGTCTAGGGTCACGCCCTCTACTACTGATATATATGAAAAAGAAACCGGGAAGATGTAAATGTAATATCTATTGGACTAAAGTTTAAATCATTGTTACTTAAACAGGGGAAATTGCTCATCTTGATCAAATTCTCCTTTTGCAACAAGGTTTTCAAAATCAATCGTCCACTGTGTATGTGTCAAAACATCCCTTCATTTGGAGAAAGGGGTCTACAGGCTGACAGTCTGCTTGTAATTACCCTTATCCAGCTGTGCTCTACTTTAAACAACATTGAGTAATAAGCCGTTCCACGAGAAAACCAACATTATGGCATCTGCGTAATGTAACGACCTAGATCAGTCTATGTACTCCGCGAAAGTTAATCCGGGCTAACACATTCCGTCCCAGGGGGATAGAGGTATAGGGTAATAATTCCTGAAACAGAAAGCCCACAGGAGGCGAAAAGTGTCTGTCCGGATAAGCCTGCGGGGCATGCTTAGGCTTATCCGGATCTATACTTGGCGCAGAGTTCACAATGTTGGTTCTCTCGGGGGACGTCTCATGTGCTTATTGTGTAATACACCTCATTACAGTGCATTTGTAAATATGTAGATTATTTTAAATAGCTGAATCCGATTGTGATCATGCAATTTATAACTGTCTTACATTGTTTGCTATTCAGTTTGTTTTCAATTCATACCAAATTCAAGTATGTTGGTACACGTTGACGAATTCATCCGGTTATCCTTATATCATTGAACATGCATTTTCTTTGATGGGAGGGTGCTTTAGATTGGCAATGATTGTTTAATGTTTAACGTCGTCTCAACAGAAATACTGTTATATTACGGAGTCTCCTCCCTGGCGCTCAGGGTTTCGGGGTCAGAATTAATGGCTGGTAACTTACCTATGCTGAAACGCCGTGATGTAACTGAAACATTGTTGGAAGCGGCGTAAAGCGCACCAAACATTCAATCAAGCATGTGCATTGGACATGTGTTTTCTGGTTGGCTCTCTAGCACCAGTACTCTACGTGCCATTCTTACTAGACAAATGGCTAGCTTTCGACATACACTGGCAGTCAACCTCTGGAAGATGTTTAATGTTTGATAAGATGACGTTTACAAAACATTGGAATAAACAAATTACCGAACCTTGTATTTGACTTATGACCTCTGGATCAATTGCCATTAACATCACTATGCCATTGCTATTCGACTTAACAGTATTATTGCAAAAAGCCAGAAACTTTGCCTATTACTTTGATAGTCTCACTAACGTAATTAAAGCACATGCTTATGCGATTTCTTTTCTCTTATAAGAATTGCGAAATATACTTGCGCTATATAAAGATGCTTTCTGACGCCTCTGCATCAGACAACTATTTAATATATTGTGACAAAAAAATATTGCTTAAAACGAGCAGTTTTTCATTTTTTCACAATGTTTTCAACTTTCTTCATTGAGTTTACCTTCATTTAAATAGATTTTCCGTGTTTTTACTTAGTTTTTTTTCTGCTGCAGATGTGTTGTATGTGCGAAAGAGTTACAAGACAAGTTACATGTACCTTATATTGATTTTACAACACTGCTTTAAGCCATGCACCGTCTTCGTACTGTTGTGGTAAGAGCCACCGACCCGGGAGCGGAAGACCTAAATTCGATCCCCTTTCCGGTCATACCGAACGCTTTAACAATGGAAGCAATGATTTCACTACTTTGATACGCTCAGGATTGCGGATATGTCATTACGATTATCAGAGGAAACACCTTGATATAACTGAAATACTGCAGACACAGATTTAACCCTTACCCACATACAACAAATCTGCGGCAGACGACTTTGAACACATCTTTGCAAAACTTTGAAAAATCTCCATATTTGAAAGTATAAATATATAAAGAACGAGCAATTCCTTCTTTTGTCACAATGTTTTCAAAAACATCTGCTGCAAAGGCGTCATAAAGCGTCTATATAATGGAAAAGGTTAAAAGTAAAGCAACTCAGCCATGTTTCAATAGTACAATTGGTGATTATTCCTGGATTACAAATCAATACTTGTATCGAGAATATAGAAACCTCAATGGTTTGCTTACCTCTATTTATCGTTAAACCTCTCCGATATACAACACATTTCAAGGAGAAGACTTAGAAAACATCTGTACAAATATATGGACACTTATATTACATGAAGTGATATTTACTGGATAGAGTTTAAACAGTGGGACAATGGATGTGTTCAAAATTTCACATTTTGTCACATCTTTTCAGTTGTCAACCGCTGAACATGCCTAAAGATGCGCATGCGTGCGTGAAAAGTGTAAGTTGTCCCGCTTGTTGCAGCAGACGACTTTTGAAAACTTTATGACAAAAGACGAAATTTCTTATATTGAGCAGTTTCTCATTTTGCCACAGTTGTGTTATCTCTTTCAAGTATTTAAACTTCAATTTGAAAGGAACACGTTTTCCGTTGATTTTCCAATATATTTTTAAAGTAGTCTGCTGCACATTTGTTGTATGTGGGAAAGGGTCAATACAAGTCTAACAGAAATGGAGACGCCACCTGACCCCATTTCGCCAGACGTGACGCAATTGTGAATGTCAACTAAGGACACCAAACATACATATTCGATATATCAAGGGGGATCAGTCCAATGATCTGTTGTCTCTTGGATAACTAATGGGTTTTCCAATCGAAGGTAAATCCTGATACTTACACGAACTATGTATATCATTCCTCTACTTTTATTAACTCTTTCCCACTTGAAGACGTTTTTTGACGCATCTACAGCGGACGATTTTTGAAAATGATGTTGCAAAAAGAGAAATTATTCATTACAAGCATTTTTTTTCCCTTTTTTACACATTTTTTTTTTTCAATTTTAGACAATAATTAAATTTTCATTTATGTAGTCCAACCACATACCTGCTCAGATTTTAAACACTATAGTCTTCTACAGATGTGATGTGTGGACAATGGCTTAAGAAATTCACAATAAAATAACTAGCATAAGTATGTTCTGGGAAATGAGTCGCCATGCAGTACGTTGTCCTTTATTACGGTACCGAACATATGCCCTACACATAACGAATCAGACTCTATCCGGCTGCAAATCAGTCGCAGTTTATTTATAAATTAAATAACGGGTTTACGTATAACTATTGCAAAGTAAAATCCGAAAATACATGTACGTGAAAATGCATGTACGTGAAAATCAAGCAGAATTTTCAAATTTTCATTTTAATCATTTAGTTAGCAATCCTTTATTTTGTTATCGTTCGTGTAAATCTATTCCTCATGTCGTCTTTCATTATTTTACACGTGTTGTTTCAGTTGATTGATTGGTTGATTGGGTTTTAAAGCTGTTTTGAACATTTTTGCAATCATATAACGAGGGTCAGTAAACCTACCCTTGGGCTTCCTAGTTTTCTCTCACCAAAACGCCACACAGGCAACTTACATGATCTGTGTTACCCCCGGATTGATGAAAGACGAATGTCGTTCATCGCATTTAAATGTGTCAAACGACGGAATGCATGATGACCGAATTAGTGTTCGAACTCAGAACCACTGGACGCTACTGACTAAGCTGCCGGGGCTCCAAACGTTGTTAAATTAATACACACACAGTTATTAATATTTCCGTTATATTTCAATCGTATTTCTGCCAATGTATTTGCGACTAAACAAAGCAGTGTAAACAGCATTCAATGTTTTTCCGTCAAAGTATACATGTATTTTTGTAAAGTTTGGCTTTTTCACAAGGACATGGGGACGTTAATAACACGACAGTTCAGTTCCTTGTTGATACCTAACGATTTTATAGGTGAAATTATATTAGCTTACACAAAGGTCAATCTGAGACGACCAGTACAAGTAAGTCATCAGATCTTTACGAGCGTTTGCTTTTGCAGAGAAGCGAATGTTCGGTTTTAATGAGAATGACAGAGTGAAATAAAAACCTGATAAAACACACTGTAACAAACGATGAGTTTAGTAGGGATATTATTATGTTATTTCATTAATTATCCACTAAAACTTTTTTTGAAACAAAATGCAGAAAATGAATTAAATGAATACATGTACATAGAATTCGAAGGTGTCATGGCTTACCTACTACTTTATAACGGTAAAAATGGCTTTCCCTCCCTGACACTCATGATTTATGGGTTAGCATTACGACTGACTCGCTGGTTTCTGGATAAATGGACTAGTTATAGTGATAGTTACACGGTAAACGCTATGATATAACTGAGAAATTGTAGAAAGTGTCATAAACACCATACCAAAAAAATACACAGAATGACTTTACAGACTTTTAATAACTCATTCATTCAGTACATTTGTTATAAAATCAAAACACATTATTTATCATGCTCAAAATTAAGAGTATCGTATAAATACCAGAAGTTTTTGAATGCTCTTGTTAATTTTAGAATAATAAACATACATATCAATTCTAGAAATGGCTAGAATATTAACTAATACGCATGTGTCAGGTTATACAACGATATGCCGATATGCCGTTGTTTTAACAGCAGATGCTTTAAATCAGAGAATATTCCAAATAAATAGGAAATATTATGTTGCAGTAAAGATCTCTGGCTTTGTATTGTACTGCGAGGCACGTAGACAAATTGTTATCTCGCAAGACCAAAGGTCGAGGGGAATATTAGGGTTTAACACGCTTCGAGTAGACAATGCAACATATTTGTTTCTTCTTTCATAAACCTAGTTAAACCTTTCAGACAGAATAAATAAAAAATATACAAATTTACACATGAAACAAAAATCACGCCCACAACTGAAATTTCAATGACGTCAAATTATGATGTACCATGAACATATTTGGTACCTTATTTTACCTAGACAAATATCCGTGGTTTTGTATTAGCGTCGGAAAATGTGCACGTATAAGATAAATCAAAGCGCCAATGGCACTGTAGTGGCGATCGTATAAAACCCTGCAAAGTAAAAAGCAGTATATCGGTGTAGGGCTTGCGGGTAAATTTGAGAATGTATCAAACCTGCATCTTTTGACATTCAAATGGTTGGTAAATAAACACCAATCGTTTTCAATGTAGCAACAATTCCACCGAAGCAAGTGACCAAATTTCAAAATTAAATGAATGCAAATATTCCGTTATCATTGGCCGTCTGCTGTAACTGTTAAAAACCATTCAAGCAAGAAGCAATTTTTAAAAAATCACATTAATATTCCTTAGCCAACCTAAAATCTTCCTAAGTTTCCGCTGCAAGATGGCCACAAGAGATAGAAACACGTAAACATCTTCAAATAACATCTACCCTTATACCAATGGCCCAAGGCTAAAATAAATTGTCACATATATTCCGTCGCAAATGGCCCTCTACCAAAAGTGTTGTGGCTAAAGGAGAACTTGCTCATGATGAACAATTTCCCCCTTTGCGACAATGTTTTCAAATATATTCAATTATAATACCTTCATTTAAAGAGAAACTACATAGTTTAACAAATATGTTTTCATAAGTCGTCTGCTGCAGAGTTGTTGTATGCGGGAAAGGCTTTACTTATCACTCGACAATAATGACTTAATCATGACATACATGTATTAATTATACTAACGATCACATTGTTTTCATTCACTTTAGTGCTATGTTGTATTTTAATCTGAACACTTGACCTTTCAACAAAATACACATTCAATGATAATACATGTAAGTTAAAGTAATTAATAAACAGTGGAATGGCCATAAATAGAACATTGGAATAATTTAAATATCGATAAATTTGAACCATTTCGATGAACGGATATGTCTATCAAAACAATGAAGTAACAGTTTTGTTTGCTAATATGAGTCTGGAATAAACAACATCATGGACTCTGCGTAATGTATCCACCCAGATCAGCCTGCGCAGTCCGCGCATACTAATCCGGGCCGAAACATTCCGTCTCAGGGGATAGAAACAGAAAATCCGCGTAGCCTGCGCGGCATGCTTAGGCTGATCCGGGTCGATACTTTACGCAGAGTCCACTGTGTTGATTTTTTCGTGGGATGGCTCATATGGTGCCGTTTGTGAGAAAAGGTACATGTTGGCTATTGTTAACAGTGTCGCTTTTGATAACAGTATCGCTTTTGATCAGTATGATTGAGATCTTCTTTGTTTGCATATCATTTACACAAGCTTGTATCTCTCAACGTGTGTCGATCATTTACACAAACTTGTATATCTCAACGTGTGTATATCATTTATACAAGCTTGTATCTCTCAACGTGTGTAGATCATGTACACAAGCTTGTATCTCTCAACGTGTGTAGATCATTTACACAAGCTTGTATATCTCAACATGTGTAGATCATTTACACAAGCTTGTTTCTCTCAACGTGTGTATATCATTTATACAAGCTTGTATCTCTCAACGTGTGTAGATCATGTACACAAGCTTGTATCTCTCAATGTGTGTAGATCATTTACACAAGCTTGTATATCTCAACGTGTGTATATCATTTATACAAGCTTGTATCTCTCAACGTGTGTAGATCATGTAAACAAGCTTTATCTCTCAACGTGTGTAGATCATTTACACAAGCTTGTATATCTCAACGTGTGTAGATCATTTACACAAGCTTGTATCTCTCAACGTGTGTAGATAATTTACACAAGCTTGTATCTCTCAACGTGTGTAGATAATTTACACAAGCTTGTGTGTAGATCATTTACACAAGCTTGTATCTCTGAACGTGTGTAGATAATTTACACAAGCTTGTATCTCTCTACATGTGTAGATCATTTACACAAGCTTGTACATGTATCTCTCAACTTGTGTAGATCGTTTACATAAGCTTGTATCTCTCAACGGCGGTCGATCATTTACACAAGCTTGTATCTCTCAACGTGCGTAGATCATTTACACAAGCTTGTATCTCTCAACTTGTGTAGATCATTTACACAAGCTTGTATCTCTCAACGTGTGTAGATCATTTACAGATCATTTACACATGCTTGTATCTCTCAACGTGTGTAGATCATTTACACAAGCTTGTATATCTCTACGTGTGTAGATCATTTACACAAGCTTGTATCTCTCTACGTGTGTAGATCATTTACACAAGCTTGTATCTCTCTACGTGTGTAGAACAGTTATACAAGCTTGTATCTCTCAACGTGTGTAGATCATTTACACAAGCTTGTATCTCTCTACGTGTGTAGAACATTTATACAAGCTTGTATCTCTCTACGTGTGTAGAACAATTATACAAGCTTGTATCTCTCAACGTGTGTAGATCATGTACACAAGCTTGTATCTCTCTACGTGTGTAGAACATTTATACAAGATTGTATCTCTCAACGTGTGCATATCATTTACACAAGCTTGTATATCTCTACGTGTGTAGATCATTTACACAAGCTTATATCTCTCTACGTGTTTGGTAATCCCATTTCGTCTAATCCCAATTCGTCTAATCCCATTTCGTCTACACTCTTTGCAATTTGTCCAATTTCGTCTACAACCAATTTACACCCCGGTGCCATTTCGTCTACACTTAGATTAATGAGACAGACAGACAAATTCAATAAGACGGACATATTTTGTTTAAAATATGTGGGTTATTCACACATTGTGGACCCATACCAGAGCATCTTTTCATTTGAAATTGTGTGTTTTTATCGTTCTATTTTTGATAATTTTTATCTGATTATATTGGAATGTCGCAATTACTTTAAGGGACTCATGGCATTCAGCCAGTCTTAGTCTACATTATGTACAAAGTCCGAAGGCTGTAAACAAAAGAAACACAAAGTTCATAACAATTAACAATAAAGATCAATTAAAGTGTTAAACTTCTTAATTAAAAGATGATCAGCAGTTTGTTCAAAAATTAATTAACATTAATTAAAAGTAGTAATTGCTTAAAGTTTTCACACCAAGATTTATAATTGCTTTACAAAAGGTCAATGTAAGATGAAATGGCAATCTCCGACCGTAGACATATATCTATGTATATTTATTGTATGGGCAGTAGACGACATGGGAACAAGGGTGTAGACAAGGATCATTTACACAAACTTGTATCTCTCAACGTGTGTAGATCATTTACACAAGCTTGTATCTCTCAACGTGTGTAGATCATTTACACATGCTTGTATCTCTCAACGTGTGTAGATCATTTACACATGCTTGTATCTCTCAACGTGTGTAGATCATTTACACAAGCTTGTATCTCTCAGCGTGTGTAGATCATTTACACAAGCTCGTATCTCTCAACGTGTGTAGATCATTTACACAAGCTTGTATCTCTCTACGTGTGTAGGTCATTTACACAAGATTGTATCTCTCAACGTGTGTAGATCATTTACACAAGCTTATATCTCTCAACGTGTGTAGATCATTTACACAAGCTTGTATCTATCACTTTGTGTAGATCATTTACACAAGTTTGTATCGCTCAACGTGTGTAAATCATGATGAAGACGGAGCTGTTGGCAAGAGTAATCAGATATTACAGTATTCAGAAATGCAAACGTGTACCTATTTCCATGAACACACTGAACCCTTGCCCGCATACAAAATGTCTGCAGTAGAAGACTTTGAAAATATCTTTGTATAAAATATGGAAATACTCTTTAAATTTAAGTATCAATATTGAATAGACTTTAGAATAATGTGACAAAAGTAGAAAGTGCTTATTATGAGCAATTTGTCCTTTTATCATATTGTTTTCTAAGATCTTCTGCTGCATCAGAAAGCGTCTGTAAGTGGGAAAGGATTAAAGTAATATCATGTGAAACATTTGAAGGTTTGACTTTTGACGCCGCTTTTACATTTTTTAAGTTATATGACAGCGTTTCCTATAGTTATGTCACATGTACTACTGGTCAATTTATCCTGACATCAGCGAGTCAGTAGTTATGCTACCCCCGAAATAAATCAATGACCGTTATAATTAATATTCACATCTGTTTTATCGGAATCAAAAGGACGTTATGTCCCTAGGATCGTTATGTCCCGAGGGTAATTTTTCGTGTAGCAGACAAATTTTGAAAACATTTTTTTACAAAAGGAGAATTGCTCATAACGAGCAATTTCACCTTTTGCCAAACATGTTTTTAACCATTTTAAGTAGTTATGCCTTCATTTATAGAGATATTCAGTGTTTTTGTCTAGATTTTTTGAAAGCCGTCTGCTGCGTATCTGTTGTTTGTTGAAAAGGGTTAAGAGTGGACGATAAACCTTCACTGACTTTAAAAGCTTTTCTTGCACACAAGTTTAGCCTTTTTCTCACAGAGGTTATCCGCCCACTTGTAGTTATAGCCACTTTTACCATAGAACATCGTGCAACGTTGATCCTCATAATTTGGGTCGTATTGTCCCCAGTCGTAAACTGTATAAAAGAAAGTTTGTAGAAATGTGTAGAAAGACTGATGAGAGACCGAGACGCTGATATATGTCATTAAAAATACGTTCAGAATAGTCAGATTTCAAATTTGCGATGAACATTATATGTTCATGTGTAAAAATACAGACCCTATTTCAACTGTTAAAATACATTCAGAATAGTCAGATTTCAAATTTGCGATATTCATTATATGTTCATTAGTAAAAATAGAGTTCCTATTTCAACTGTTAAAATACTTTCAGAATAGTCAGATTTCAAATGTTCGATATACATATATGTTCATGGTTTGCATATACAGTCCCTTTTTCAACTATTACAACACTTTCAGAATTTGTCAGATTTCAAATTCTTGAAATAGTTAAAACACCGCGATTTGTAAATACAGTCACTATGACACCTACTGATTTACCTTCAGAATAGTCAGATTTCAAATTCGTGAAATATATTCATGTTAAAACAAGATGGTTTGTAAAAACAGTCACTATTTAAAATATTTAAAAATCCTTTCATAAGACTACTTACAGACAAGACTGAAGTAACGTCTAATACTTACATTTCGGTTCCAATTTGCCGTTTAAAGTCTTCCATTTAAATAATCTTCTGCCGTTTTCTTCATCGAATGCATACAGACCGTTCCAATACCCTTTAAAGGTAAACAAACATGAATGTGTCGGTAACGATTCATTTCGAAAAAGCTTTGTTTGTACAAAATAACGTTTGTATATCTCTGGAACACATCAATAACTTCAGAAGGCCAGATAAGAAGGGGTAGATATTTCTTTTCCCCGCAATATCTCTCTTATTATCCAACCAAACCCTATGATGTGTGTACTCAAAAGAATCGTCCTAATGAGACGATTTTTTTTGAGTTTCCATATTATAGCGTGATATTGTCTAAACAAGATTTTAGAATATGTAAAACGCCCGTTTTCTAGAGCTCTTATATCTTGTTTCAACCTTTTTAATTCATGTCACGGGAGCTAGTCCACCCATACCCATGTGCTTCCTAGCCTCCTTACACCAGTTCTCCACACAACAACATTCTTCCTACATGGACTGTTAACCATTTAGTGGAAGACGAATGACGCTTGTCACAGTGACTTTTGTCAATCGTCAGAAAGAAAGTTTTCCGAGCTTGGGTTCGAATTTACAATCTGTATCATACTTTTGTAATTACATGTATACACCATAGCGAAGTTACGTGTTTGCATACCGTTTCTATTTACAAATGTTTGATAGACGCACTTTATCTGTAAACCGAGCTGAATCTTTACTCAAAGGTTGTTCTTTAACTTTAAAAAGCGAAGTATGAACTTTATACATGTAATACATATGATAGTTTATCACTCCTTGTTGTATATGATTCATGTTGCAATATTGGACAGTGTCCGAACTAACGAAGTCATGCCATTGTGAAGATTTGAACATAGAAGATAATAAATCTAACAACATGTATCTTACTAGTCAAAGTTTTCGGGTTCAGCTTTCTAATTTCACTTTTCAGAAATTCATTTTCCCCCATCGTTTCGACATAGACCAAATCACTGTTGTTGGAAGCACATATCTCCTGTTTAAATGACCAAAGAAAACATGTCTAAGAATATTTCGCTTCCACGATACAAGAAAGGAAACGATATAAAAGCGTTAACCCTTTATAATTTACAGACACTTTCTGGTACCCCGGTGGTATAGTGGTAGAGCGTATGCCTCGGGTGTAGATGGTCATACCAAAGACTTTATAAATCAAAGTACAGAAAGTACTGGTAACGAATTATTTTGAACATGTATTGTAAAATCAAATTTATGAATGCAATTGATCATGCTATTGCACAATTTAGTCTATTTTATTATTATTAATATTTTTGTCCAGAGATTTTTTTTATCAGTTGACAGTTTTAGTAAATGTAGCATTTCAACGGCGATGCGAGCGTTTAACATGCACACTAACTCTTTCACTGAGCTCTGCGTAAAGTCTGTCAAAACACCCATGGCATATTTGTGAGATTTACATTGTTAGTTTGATTTGTTTTCGTCACCAGGGGCGGATCCAGGATTTCGGCTTATATTATAACTATGTTTCATGTGAGTGAATTAATTATTATAAATCTATAATGTTTCAAAAATCGCATAAAATAAGAATTAAAAAAAAAAAAAAAAGAACAGTTCCAATTGGGACCCGAACTCGCGTCCATAAATAGTCCATGCTTAGAAGTTCTACACGCTCTGCATTACACCACGGTACTTTGATACAACGTATGAGCGTTACTTTCGTATATATATTAAGCTAACTGAATGCGCGCGTATGTAAACCATGATCTATAATTAGCTCTGCGTAGTGGCATATTTGTGAGATTAACATTGTTCTATACAGCGTGGGGTCGACTTCTACGACTAAAATTCATACTCGTGCCTTATACGTACCTGCCGACAAATGAAATATATATGCGCGTACTGTTAATTTGATATTTTCTAGAAAATTGATTATCTATGATGATTCGATAGTATAATTATGACTTCACTGTATTGAAATAACACGTAGAAGTCATTTTAATATCGAAAAAATACTAGGACTATTTAGGTGCAGCGAATGTGTATTCTAAGCGGAAGTGTAGTTTAACCGTGACTTCCGGAAAAAAAAACGATCGCGTTAACTGTATTATTTTTTGAGAAAAAATAATTCGTTAAAAATGGCTGTAATAGCTGTGCTCCTTGGCGCTCAGGGATAAGGGGTTTGCATAACGACTGACTTGCTGGTGTCAGAATAAATGGACCAGTAGTACTGGTAACCTACCCAGGAATGGCCGTGATAAAACTGAAAAATTGTTAAAAGCGGCGTTAAAAACCAAACAATAAAAACAAATCTTGTGCCTCTGATGCAGACGACTTTTAAAAACATTGGGGCAAATTATTATTTTTCAAGTATTGTACTTGCATTTGCAGAGAACTTTTATATTTTTGTCAATATCTTTACTTTCATTTGCAGAGGTTTTTCAAATGTCGTTTGTACAGATTGGTTTTATGTGGGAAATGGTTATTGACACGTACAGTATAATCCGGACACACGTACTATCAGCTGATTTAACACTTTCCCACATACAATAATTATGCAGCCAGCGACTTTGAAAACATCTCGGCAAAAATACTGACAATATCTAATATCAATGTTACTGTAATGTGTTCGAGAAATCATCAGTGGAATATTCATGCACAGCATGAAAATGGAGACCTCTTTACAGAAGTGCCTTAATGACTAATTTGCGAACAATGCAGGGCTAGACCAGACTGCAGTAAATACACTAAAATAAATACAAATGTATAAAAAAATCGAAACAAACAAAACAATACATGTACTTACATAGGCATCTTCGAATATATTCATGTCGTCTATGAACAGGTAACAATGATATTGAAATCGGATCCATGGTAAAGCACAATCTATAATTAAAGATAATTACTTAACTTTTAAATCTGCAGCAGTCGACTTTGAAAACTTTCAGGCAATCATATATTCATATAATAACATCTCTATAAATGAAATCATAATTATTCGGTAGAGTTGAACACACTGTGGCAAAGGTTGTCTGTTACTGGTGCGTAAAAATACGTCTGTAAGTTTGAAAAGGTCACGCCATGTAATAGGAAACCAAACTTTTTAGGATTTCAGTTTAAACCTAAGGATTAATTATAGCCATTTAGTTAAAAAACATGAAATATTTTAAATTCATTTTCATGATAGATTTGAACACAAGTCTGAGTTTCAAGGATACACGATTTCTAAAAGGCTAAAAACCTATACAGAAATGGTTTCGCTTTGTTAATTTAAAATAATTAGATTTCAGGTTTTCGTATGAAACTTTCCAAAGGTATTGAACAGCACATACAGTTGCAGCCTTAAGATGAAAATCAATGGGGAAATTGAGAAATTGCCCACATTCAGCAGCTTCGTCACATTTTTTAATGATTTCTGATTGATATTCATACTTTTTTCTCTCTCAATATTTCTAGTAACTTTTTATAACTTTTTATAACTACACTAGATTGTTTAACAATGTTTTTCATTTAGACAGGGGTGGGGACGGTGGGATATATAAATGTTCTAGATTGTTATCATGCATCTATTTTTTCCGTTTGATATTTATGCCATTTTTTCTGCTATTTGACTTTGTTAAAACTTAAGTGTATGTGGTATGTTGTGCAAACCTGCCCCTTTTCCTAAATAAAATGTATTCTGTTCTACATAAATACGCATTTATCTTGGCTAGGTTGTTTTGAGGATGACATTCGAAGAAATATACTCGTATTCACTTCGAATTTCGGAAATTTGTCTGCTGCTGATTTTGTTGTATGTGGGAAAGACATATGTAAATTGACACCGTCTCATGTTTGCTCATTCCCTACTCGATGCTGGGTAGGTCTTTGCTCCTAAGAGGCTTCGTCATCGAGAAGCCTCGGATTTGATTCCCAACAACGTCAGTGCAAACTACTGGCTGAGTATCCGTGAAGCAGATATAAAAATACTTAATTATAAGTTGTAATGACTTGCTTTACAATTGATGTTAACCAACGATTAATACAATCTAACGATCCAAGGACGAGTCATACCAAATATATTTTAAAAATGATAATAATGACTTCAATGCTTTGCCGCCCAGGTGAACCTGAAGCATTGATGTCAGAAAACATAAAACCGGTAGAAATGAACTTATACCCAGGAAACGCCCTGATATAACTGAAATACAATTGCTAGCGGCGTTAAACACAAACAAATAAATAATAATTTTAAAAAACCAGTGAGAAAATGTTGATGGGGACTGTCTCCCGATCCGATGTGTGTCACACAACGAATAATGTTACAATTATTACTAATGTCATAACTACGCAAAACAATGTTGATTTCATTTTGTAAAAATAGAATTTTGTGATTATTGGCTGCATGTATAGACTTTTAAATGTTAAAATATGCAATAAAAACGCTATTTCCCATAGTCAAATCATATACATGACTTCACTGCATACGGCAAATCAGGACCAGACGAATTTGAAAACATCTAGACAAACATAGGACAAAAACTCATTTAATGAAATATAAATGGAGTAGAACGATATGTGTCAAAAGTAGATATTTTGTATGCTTTATCTGTATTGGAGAAAGTGTTAAACATCTATTTGTTTCCCTGCATAACACCATTTCTGTCTAAATTACCGTTGACACAGGTAGCCAGTGACTCGTCATACTCGAGGCCCGATCCACATTTACACGTGTTCTGTTGACAGGTTCCATTTATAGGTAGACAATCAGTCTCCTCGCCACACTGGTTCTCGAACAGTACTACAAAACAAGAGATAGGTCTTTAATCGTTAAACACAATGTGCATTAAATATAACCAACAAGTAAAACAATTGGTGCTTCAGCAGCAAAAGTAAACGGCATAAAATGAACGTCTTATTTATAACACCGTCTCAGTCAAATGGCGCGTATTCGATCAAGTGATCACACTTAACATTGTTTTCTTGTTCATCGAAACACTTCTAGTTCTAGCAGGATAAATTCAGCTCATACCCAGCACTTAAAATCAATTCATAATAATATTGGTAATCAATCTTTTGTCATTAAGATAACAAAAATATCGGCCACCATGCTGAACATTTTAGTGTTAGATTCAGGGTGTATTTTGGTACATTGTGTACTTTCACATGTATTTCAATTTGAATTCGTCCCTGGTGCACTACCGTGTACCTACTTCCGTATCGGTTTTGTAATGTAATGTAATTATAGTAACCAATTGCCTTTTGTTTTTGCTTTCTCTAGGCCAATTTGATAGTGTACACTATATCATTTACAAGCATCTGACAGGTGCAGATAAATTCAAGATGCAGAGTTAGATACAAGGGAGTCCGGGTGAGATATCATAGCTTTTTCCGAAAAGACCCTTTGGTACTTTAACGTGCTAAGTGTATAGCACACATACAATTTTCCAGTATGTGTCGTCTAGTTAAGTGGAAGACACTTAAATCGCCTCAGAAAAATCCAGAACCTGAATCGGGATTTGAACTCCATACCTCTGGATTCACAATTAAGTGTTAAAACCACTAGACCAGCGGGCCACAGTCGTACGAGGTCCAAATAACAAGTTAAAATGATAAGTTCTTGATTTTTATGTTGTTATTAACCAAATAAATGTACAAAATGAGTTAATATAACACATACAAATATTTAACCATACATTTGAAGTGTATTTCGGTACACACATGTATCTGTGCATTTCAAATGTTGTAGTAACCTGTCCGTGAATTTGGTTCCACTTTCGTGGAAACATTGGAAGAAAATTGCGGCGGGAAGAAAGAGGTCACGTGTTCCTCCATGACAAATATTAACGCCGTGTAATCACCACAAACACATAGTGCCTCGGTATCACCGTGGATAGAGTGGTTAGATGTTATCGTGTAGGTGTGGAGCCCTGCGTTTAATAGTCATTGAAACTGAAACATGCTTCGCGAAAACCCAATATATTTCTGCATTCTTTTGTGAAAACCAACCTCGCTGCGTCGAAATGGTACGGGTTTTCTCGTTTTACGGTACATTTCAGCGCTGTGTGTTTTGAACACACACAAGGGCCAATTGTTACTACGATACAACATCAATATACGAAGTATGCCACTCAATACAAAAGTTATTTTGGTATGGCTAGACGTACACTACACCCTATATATATCCATTTGTTCTTCGTAGTCAACAGAATTATGATTAAAACATGGAATTGGTAAATCATTCAATATTGCAATTTCACAAGAACAAAACAAAGGAGTTAGTAAGAAAGTAACCTAAATTGCAATTTTCATCAAAGAGATCAATCGACCAAACACTAAAGGGAGATTGTACATACATTAGGCATATCTAACACTAATGTTAATAGATGAATTGAACGCTTTTAGTCATGTAAAAGTTAATAAGTCTAGTTAACACGCTAGGTGAAGCCCAGACTACGAACTAAGGACGACGCGGGCCGATGGTACCATTACATGTATTGACCTGCTACTGTGGCATAAGGGTTCGTCGCCTTAGTTTGCGCTAGTTGCCTAGACAAATAAACACTACTACTACACCACCGAGGCGGCCGCTCTACACTTACAGCACCGAGGCAGACCTCTACAATAACAATACCGTTGCAACCATTCCGTTACTTCTCTCTCTCTCTCTCTCTCTCTCTCTCTCTCTCTCTCTCTCTCTCTCTCTCTCTCTCTCTCTCTCTCTCTCTCTCTCTCTCTCTCTCTCTCTCTCTCTCTCTCTCTTACTTACATGCACAGTTGGTGTCCAATGTTTTATTCCATTCCCCTGTCGTCAGACAGGTGGCGCTGTCACCACCTACGTACCCCCGATCACATGTATGTATAAATATAGATCCTTCTGTCCGGGCTTGATCTATGGGGCTTCCCCCAATGGGTACCGGGCACGAACGAGCTGAAAACACAAAGATTGAGTACTGACCACTTCAATTCAATCTTAGCATTTACACAATAAAACGCTAATCATTCTATGAAATACTTGATACAACATGTGCGGATCATGTCATGCTCGTTTGAAAATAGATTTGCCAACAACGTAGTCATTCGTGCAGGCTAAAGTGTTCGCTTCCCATTTCAAAATGGTGTTCGTCCTTGCGAAAAGGTACTAGGTGGCATTTATCTGAAGGATATAAGCAGATCACCCTGTCCATCGTATCAGTCTCATCAGAACCTACACAAATTGAGACATTCTTTTAGCAAGCTTATGCATGTACTTAGTACTGTTTGGACAGATGTGAATTCAGTGCACTACATGTAAATATTGGATTAAAATTACAGACATGCCTTTTACAAGATAATCTACAATGAACGTAGAAAGCGAGATGGAAATGGCAGAAAGACATAAGGGCATCGAAAATTAAACATTTGAGCCGTCCCACGAGAAATCCAACATGGTGGACTCTGCGTAAAGTATTGATCCGGAGCAGACTAAGCATGCCGCGCAGCCTAACCCGGAAAGACAATTTTCGCCTCCTGCGGATTTTCTATTTGAAATTCATTACTCAATACCTCTATCCGCCCTAGGACGGCATATGTCGGCCCGGATCATTCTGCGCGGACTGCACGGGCTGATCTGGGTCGATACATTACGCAGAGGCTGGGATAGAGGTATAGAGTAATGATTTTGTAATGAAAACAATAGTTTTTGTATTTGTATTTGAATCTACACTGTTTGGTAAATCCAACGTGTACCTTTTCCAATGTATGGAATCAAATTAAAGATTATTCCATACTACACAAAGATCAGCAGTGATGGTACCAGTTGCATGAATTCAAGACATGATCCATATCTGGCGGTTTGTAAAATTTGGGATGAATTTAAATTTTACCGGCAGCAGAAGGCAATGCTCCTTTTTATGACAAATACAAGTGAAAATCCGCACAGAAATCGTATATCCATGTTCCGCCACCACATTCTTGATGTTCTTATAGGAGTGTTAAGACTTCAAAAGGCGCAGGACACTTCCCTCTACAACATCATTAATTTTACCTGAACAATACAAAGTGAATGTTTATACAGTACAAAACATTAAATTTCACCGTGCTAGCAAGATGTGTTTAACCTTTGCTATTCAACCGTATTGGTTTATGTATCTGTTCCAATATAAGTTGAACACCTATCGTTCATAGATGTAGAAAAATGAAACTTTTCTGATTTAATACCAACATCAACCTGAAAATGAGTTTGTTTGTTTGTATGCAAATAACGTACGCCGCTTTCAACAATGTTTAAGTAATATCACGGCGTTTTCCTGAGTACATTACCAGTCCTGCTCATAAGCATATCCTGACACAAGTACATAAATCGTACCGCTATTCCCGCAACGATGTTTACATTCATACATGAACACGTATATAGAACTTATGTAGAACGAAGTGAAACATTTCATATGCAATACCAAAGTCAACCTGGAAGTATGTTTGTTGTTGATTTTTTTTACGCCACCTTCAAAACAAATTCTGTTATATCAGGTTGGGTGGGTTAATGAACGTCCTTTCGTAAGCAGATGGTCGATCTCAGCAACACAAATATTTGCAATTACCTTCACAATTAAAGAATATAGTAACCAGACACATAACTTCGACATTTTCAACTTCATCGTTAAGCTTATAGTCACTAGCGGCTTTAAGCAATCAATACCAACTGGAAAATATCCCTTAAATCCTTTAAATTTATAATGATTCTGTTCGATTTTCTACCAATCTCCGTTTAACCTTTTCCTATATATCTATATATACAAATATACTGCAGACGAAAGTTCAAAGATAGTTAGTAAAAAGTATGGAAACAATGAACTTGAAACCCTTGTGGCAAAAAGAGATTTGTTTTAGTATGAGTAATGTCTTCTTTTGCCATAACTCTTTTCAAAGTCGACTGCTGCAGAGGCGTCAGAAAGCTTCTGGAAGTGGGAGAGGGTGGACGACATATCAAGCATGAAAGCAATTTAGCCTTTTAAATATTTTATGAATCAATTTACAAAAATGTTGATCTCCAGCTGGAGTTTAGAACCCGTTTAACTGACTGTTTAATAATTTCCTGAATGTGCATTTTGGAACATCTGCAGCAGACGATTTTTGAAAATATTGTGACACAAGGGGTAATATCTAGTAATAAGCAATTTCCCCTTTTGCCACAATATTTTCAACGCTATTTGCTTATTATATAATCATTTAAAAAATCGTTTGCTTCAAATGTGTTGTATACGGGCAAGGGGTTAACAGTTCTTGGAACTTAGATGTTGCCATTCCAAAAGGTCATTACAATTCAATAACTAGTAAGTTTCTAATACAAATTAGTAGATATGAGCCGTCCCACGAGAAAAGCATCGACCCGGATCAGCCTAAGCATGCCGCGCATATTCGGTTTATATTCAATCGAACAGTTAAACTACAGACAATTGGGAAATTATTTAAAACTTTTTGCATGGTCTGGGATAAACGTCTGTATATTTTCTAATGCGTATACAAACAGAATATAAACTGATACTAAGCTAATGTTTTACTTCATCCATAATATCTTTTTATCTTATTCTATTCCGTCATCAAACAAATACTTTGAAATAATAAACATGATGTCTTTCGAAGGAGGGGTTTTTGTGACTTACTTCAAAGGTTTTTTTAACAATCATTGAATCTGCCTTGTATGTTAGATTAGTATCTAACATGCACAATTAACCATGTAACTTGAATGTGCTAATTATATCATTGTCAAACAGTAAGCATAGAATGTTGTAAACCGTATATAACTGAAAACAGATCACATAATACGGACAATGGAGACTCATATGTCTCGATGAAACTTTTACTTTACGTTATTACATTATTTTGACTCAGATATAAAACTGATATTTTAAAGTTATCAGCTATGTTTGACGATTTTTCGCCTGATCGGAGCGTCCACATCGGGTGCGGGAGGTCGTTGGTTCGATCCCCCGCTGTGTCATACCAAATACTATATATATAAATGGAAGTCATGGCTCCTCTCCTTGGCGCTCAGGGTTGTTGGGTTAGTTCGATTATCCTACCTGATTTTGAATATGTTAGACTGGAAACATGTTGACGTAGAACTATCCTATGTAGCCGATATGTCGTCGAAATAAATATTTTTTTAATCGACGTTGAAAACAAATTTGACCTTAATATTTTGTGTGAATAAAGTCGACGTCATACGTGAGAGTGTATTGCAGTTTGTAACTTCGTTTTCATAAGCATACGTTAACACTTTCCCTCATATAGACGCTTTCTGACGCCTATACAGCAGACGGCTTTTTGAAACCATGGCAACAACTGAAGAAATTACCCAAAACCAGCTATTTCTCCTTTTGTCACCATATTTAAATTTCTATTCAATAATGGTTCTTTCATTTAAAGGGATTTTCTGTGCTTTTGCCTATGCGTTTTCAAAGTCGTCTGCTGCAGATGTGTTGTATGTGGGAAAGGGTTAAAGGAAATTCTTAAGTTCAGTAGAGCATGAAGGCTTAACATAATAAACATTCTAGAGAAATAGTTGACGCTCGGTAGATGTCGTCAATCAAAAATAATGTGTTATCTCTGTTAAATAATCAAATAATACATTTAATTCAATTCAATTGTTAAGCAAAGAAACGCAAAGTGAGTCCATGCAAGGACAGTGACATTTAAATCAGTTATATATATTTAGTAAATTCTATACCGAGTTACTGCAAATACAAAGAAGTCAGAAAACCCATTTAAAAGGTTAACGGCATTTTAACCAAGACACAATTCCAGATGTATCGCAAGTTATTTAGATTATGCGGGTATTATATTTGGTCTACTGTGATTTCTTACGTAGAAAACACACGAACGTCTTCCTCCTTATTCATAATCTGTTTATAATTTACAATCAATTAGACCTACCCGTAAGTCAGAGAATGAACCTATTTGATTCCCTTGTGTTACCAGTACTAACCTATGCAGCCGAGGTTTGGGGCTACCACTCTAGTACTAATATTGAATTGATTTTTTCTAAATTTTGCCGTCGTATATTGTGTGTTAAACAGTCTACCAATCTAAATGCACTATACGGAGAATTAGGTCGTGTACCAATGTACGTTTATAGAAAATTTATTATGATTAAATATTGGTTAAAAATATTAACTATGAATGAAAATAGTATCGTTTTTAAAGTTTACAATATGTTAAAAATTGACGCTGACAACAATAATACATATAATAAAAAAAACTGGGCATATCATATTAAAACAAATTTAGAACAAATAGGACTATCAAACATATGGGAAAACCAATATACCATGCATATAAATTACAATTCTATTAAACAAAGGATAACAGATATTTACCAACAACACTGGTATACTGAAATTAACAACTCTACACGACTTGAAACATATTGTTTATTTAAACATTCGTTCGAACAGGAAAACTATCTTGAAATCATTAAAGAACACAAATACAGAACTGCCTTTATAAAATTTCGAACTTCGTCCCATAAATTAAACATTGAAAGTGGTCGTCATAACAATATTTTAAGAAATGAAAGATACTGTACAAATTGTAACTATAAATTAATTGAAAATGAATATCATTTTTTACTCATTTGTTCGAAATATTCTGATTTAAGATCTAAATACATCAAAAAATACTATTATACGTGGCCAACTCAACAAAAATTCATAAATCTGATGACATCTAATTCAAGAATTGTGTTAAACAAATTAGCTAAGTATATATTTTATGCCAATAAGACTAGAACGTGAGTACACGCGGTCTTATATGTACTGCTTTATATAGGGATACATGTATGGGTTAAATGTATATGTTATGCTTCTTTTTTGTAAATACACCTTCACTTAATTATTGTTAATATGTAAACTGTCACATTCTATTAAGGTTTGTAGATATATAACTCTTTATTCTAACATATTTTCGAAAACATTGTGAGCAAAGACGATCATATAATTAACGCCGTCGTCGCCGTATTTCCAAATCGGACTATCCCGTCTTATATTTGCCATTACTTGTATATTCTGGGAAAGATCTTGAAGCATCAGGCGAGAAGTGAAGATGGAGACCAAACTGTTTATATATATAAATATACACGGGTTGATCTTGACCTGCACTTATCGCGTGTGACATACAACTCGTCTACGAACCACGAGGGGTTAAAAAGAAACTATTTTGTGGGTTAAATATTTATTTTTGTAATTCTCTTCTGTTAATCTATATTCTCTTAGTTATGTAAATTTGTATATGCTATAAAACAAGTATGTTTTAATGCAATAAAATATATATATAAAAAAATATATATATATAAAATATATATATAAATCGGATGGGTTAATGAACGTCCTTTCGTAAGCAGATGGTCGATCTCAGCAACACAAATATTTGCAATTACCTTCACAATTAATGAATATAGTAACCAGACACATAACTTCGACATTTTCAACTTCATCGTTAAGCTTTATGTTACTGACGGCTTTAAGCAATCAATACCAACTGGAAAACATCGCTTAAATCCTTTAAATAATTTATGATGATTCTGTTATAAAACGCATTTCGAACAATCTCATTTTAACCTTTTACAATATATACAAATATACTACAGACGAGAGTTCAAAGACATTTAGTAAAAAGTATAGAACATTTCTATAAATGAAAGAACCATTATTTAATAAAGTCAAAAAACCTTGTGGCAAAAGGAGATTTGTTTTATTATGAGTAATGTCTTCTATTGCCATAACGGTTTTAAAAGTCATCTGCTGCAGAGGCGTCAGAAAGATTATGTAAGTGGCAGAGGGTTAACTATACATCGAGTACGAAACAATGTTATCTTTTGAATATTTCATGACACAATCAATATTTTCAGTTTCAGCGAGTAATCACCCGTTGAACTGACTGTTTAATACTTTCCTAAATGTGCATTTTGACACAAGTGCAGCAGACGACTTTTGAAAATATTGTGACACAAGGAGAAATTTCTCGTAATAAGCAATGTCTCCTCTTGCTACAATGTTTTAATATATGTATAACACATAGAAAAATGTTTGATATATGTATAACATATATAAAATGTTTAATACATGTATAACACATATACAAGTGTTTAATACATGTATAACACATATAAAATTGTTTAATACATGTAATACTTAAATTTGACAGTTGATTGATTGATTGGGGTTAAACGCCATTTTCATATTTATTTTATTCGGTTATTTCTGTAACCATGTTGAACACTTTATGGCATTATTAAATTCCTATTTTAACTCAACAACAATCGTATGTGTTTTATTCCATGACATAAAAGTCTTACTGCCTTTGGTCTGGTTACTTATTTTAGCCGTCCCGCGAGAAAACTAATATTGTGGACTCGTAAAGTATCGACCTTGATCCGCCTAAGCATGCCGCGCAGGTTTACCCGGACATACACGTTTAGCCTCCTGTGGATTTTATGTTTCATGAATCATTACCCTATACCTCTATCCCTCTGAGACTGAATGTGTCAGCCCGGATAGGTCTGCGCGGACTGCGCAGGCTGATCTGGGTCGAGACATTAGGAATCTATTTTCAGTAAGTCAACGACTTAATTCCACCAAAAACACGATTAGCTCCTGGAATAAGACGCAATTGTTGTCTCTATTCATCCACTTACATATTTGATACGAAGATATGTGTTTGCTGACGGAATATAATTAGATAAACAAACATTATGGATGAAGTAAAACAATAGCTTATTATTAGTTTATATTCTGTTTATATACGCAGTAGAAAATATACAGACATTTATCCCAGACCATGCAGACAGTTTTAAATAATTTCCCAATTGTCTGTAGTTAACTGTTCGATTGCCCTGTTCTGGTATAATATAAAGTCTTTAAAGGAGCGGTTTTTTATCTCTTTCTTCAATTTTATTTTTTAACAATCATTGAATCTGTCTTGTATGTTAGATAAGTATTTAACATGCACAATTAACCATGTAACGTGAATGTGCAGTTCGTTTTCCCTATCTAATTCTGTCAGTTTGTCTAGCAACCCATACGTTTATTAAATAGTACTATCTAATTCTGTCAGTTTGTCTAGCAACCCATACGTTTATTAAATAGTACTATCTAATTCTGTCAGTTTGTCTAGCAACCCATACGTTTATTCAATAGTACTATCTGTGGTGGCTCATTGTAAAACAATAAGCATAGAATGTTGTAAACCGTGCATAGCTGAAAACAGATTACATAATACGGACAATGGAGACTCCAATGTCTCGATGAAACTTTTACTTTACGTTATTACATTATATTGACCGAGATATAAAATGTTAAAGTTATCAGTAGTGTCTGACGATTTTGGGCCTCATCGAAACGTCCACATCGGGTGCGGGGGTCGTCAGTTCGATCCCCCGCTGTGTCATACCAAATACTATATAAATGGTAGTCATGGCTCCCGTCTTTGGCGCTCAGGGTTGCGGGGTAAGTTCGAGTATCCTACCTGATTTTGAGTATGTTAGACTTGAAACATGTTGACGTAGAACTATCGAATAAAACCGATATGTCGTCGAAATGGATTTCTTTTTTAATCGACGTTGAAAACAAAGTTGGCCTTAATACTTTGTGTGAATAACTTCGACATCATACTTGAGATTGTATTACAGTTTGTAACTTCGTTTTCATATGCATAAGTTAAATCAAAATTCTTAAGTTCAGTAGTGCATGAAGGCTTAACATAATAAACACTCTAGAGAAAGCTGTGTGAAGTTAGCTAAACATACGACATTCGACATTCGACATTCGACATTCAAAAGTTGGAAAAAAAAAACGAATGTCGTGCTGGCACGACATTCGACATTCGACATTCAAAAGTTGGAAAAAAAAACGAATGTCGTGCTGGCACGACATTCGACATTCGACATTCAAAAGTTGGAAAAAAAAACACGAATGTCGTGCTGGCACGACATTCGACATTCGACATTCAAAAAATAAAACTTCAAAAAATTGAATGTCGTGCTGGCACGACATTCGACATTCGACATTCAAAAAATAAAACTTCGAAAAATTGAATGTCGTGCTGGCACGACATTCGACATTCGACATTCAAAAGTTGGAAAAAAAAACTAATGTCGTGCTGGCACGACATTCGACATTCGACATTCAAAAGATAGAAAAAAAAACGAATGTCGTGCTGGCACGACATTCGACATTCGACATTCAAAAGTTGAAAAAAGATCTCAAGGGAGTGGAACAACGGCCTTAAGGCGGATTTCACCCGATTTGTTTTACGCTAGCACTCCGCTGCTAGTAGGGGAAATGTGCGCCGGTGCCGCACATGAAATACGGCCGGTCCCGCAGTCTAGCCGCGATTAAGGCGAAGTGCTGAGCCTTGATTTAGGCGAGCAATCAGCTGCTAGTAGAGGAAATGTGAGCCGGGGTCGCATACGCTATAAGGCAGGCCCTGCAGTCTACATTCGACATTGGAAATTCAAAAACGAATGTCGTGCTGGCACGACATTCGACATACGACATTCAAAAATTAAAACTTTAAAAAATACGAATGTCGTGCTGGCACGACATACGACATTCGACATTCAAAAGTTTGAAAAAAAAAGAATGTCGTGCTGGCACGACATTCGACATCGACATTCAAAAGTTGAAAACAAAACCGAATGTCGTGCTGGCACGACATTCGACATTCGACATTCAAAAATTAAAAAAAAAATCAACGTAGTGGAACAACGGCCTTTAAGGCTGATTTCTACCCGAGTCTACCGCGTGTATTACGGGGAGCACTTTGGCCGATAGCCCTTGTCACGGCAGTCGAAAAGAAAATCACAATGGAGTGGAACACTTTTATTTTTTTTCTTACGGGCGTGGAACAACGGCCTTAAGGCGGATTTTTACTCCAGTCTGCTGCGTGTATTACGGTGAGCACTTGGGCCTATAAGCCCTGGTCACGGTAGTCGAAGAAAAAAAAATCACAATGGAGTGGAACACTTTTATTTTTATTACAGGTCCCGCAGTATACCCGCGCTTACGGCGAAGTGCAGAGCTTTGTTTTACGCTAGCACTCCGCTTCTAGTAAGGGAAATGTGCGCCGGTGCCGCATATGATATACGGCCGGTCCCGCAGTCTAGCCGCGCTTAAGGCGAAGTGCTGAGTCTTGATTTAGGCGAGCAATCGGCTGCTAGTAGGGGAAATATGAGCCCGGGTCGCATACGCTATAAGGCAGGCCCTGCAGTCTACATTCGATATTCGACATTCAAAAATTAAAACTTTAAAAAATACGACTGTCGTGCTGGCACGACATTCGACATTCGACATTCAAAAGTTGAAAAAAAAAACCGAATGTCGTGCTGGCACGACATTCGACATTCGACATTCAAAAAATAAAACTTCAAAAAATTGAATGTCGTGCTGGCACGACATTCGACATTCGACATTCAAAAGTCGGGAAAAAAACGAATGTCGTGCTGGCACGACATTCGACATTCGACATTCAAAAGTTGAAAAAAGATCTCAACGTAGTGGAACAACGGCCTTTAAGGCTGATTTCTACCCGAGTCTGCCTCGTGTATTACGGGGAGCACTTTGGCCGATAGCCCTTGTCACGGGAGTCGAAAAGAAAATCACAATGGAGTGGAACACTTTTATTTTTTTTCTTACGGGCGTGGAACAACGGCCTTAAGGCGGATTTTTACTCCAGTCTGCTGCGTGTATTACGGGGAGCTCTTGGGCCTATAAGCCCTTGTCACGGTAGTCGAAGAAAAAAAAATCACAATGGAGTGGAACACTTTTATTTTTATTACAGGTCCCGCAGTCTACCCGCGCTTACGGCGAAGTGCTGAGCTTTGTTTTACGCTAGCACTCCGCTGCTATTAGGGGAAATGTACGCCGGTGCCGCATATGATATACGGCCGATCCCGCAGTCTAGCCGCGCTTAAGGCGAAGTGCTGAGCCTTGATTTAGGCGAGCAATCGGCTGCTAGTAGGTGAAATATGAGCCCGGGTCGAATACGCTATAAGGCAGGCCCTGCAGTCTACATTCGACATTCAAAAAATAAAAGTTCGAAAAAATCGAATGTCGTGTTTGCACGACATTCGACATTCGACATTCGACATTCAAAAAATAAAATTTCAACAAATCGAATGTCGTGCTGGCACGACATTCGACATTCGACATTCAAAAGTTGAAAAAATATCTCACGGGAGTGGAACAACGGCCTTAAGGCGGATTTCTACCCGAGTCTACCGCGTGTATTACGGGGAGCACTTGGGCCTACAAGCCCTTGTCACGGGAATCGAAAAAAAAAAAATCACAATGGAGTGGAACACTTTTTTTTTTTTTTTTACGTGCGTGGAACAACGGCCTAAGTCGGATTTCTACCAGAGTTTGCTGCGTGTATTACGGGGAGCACTTAGGCCTACAAGCCCTTGTCACGAGAGTCGAACAAAAAAAAATTCACAATGGAGTGGAACACTTTTATTTTATTTCTTACGGGCGTGGAACAACAGCCTTAACGCGTATTTCTACCCGAGTCTGCTGCGTGTATTACGGGGAGCTCTCTGCTGCTAGTCGGGGAAATGTAAGCCGGGGCCGCATACTCTTTAAGGCAGGTCCCGCAGTCTACCCGCGCTTACGGCGAAGTGCTGAGCTATGTTTTACGCTAGCACTCCGCTGCTAGTAGGAAATGAGCGCTGGTGCCGCATATGATATACGGCCGGTCCCGCAGTCTACCCGCGTTTACGGGGAAGTGCTGAGCCTTGATTTATGCGAGCACTCGGCTGCTAGTAGCGGAAATGTGAGCCGGGGCCGAATACGCTATAAGGCAGGTCCCGCAGTCTACGCGCGCTTACGGCGAAGTGCTGAACCTTCTTTTACGCGCCTGGGCCGCATATGCTATACGGCAAATCAGGACCCAGCGCACATTTCCCCAGCAATATGCGGAGTGCTGCCTTGAAACTAGGAGAGCACTTCGCCGGCAGCGCCGGTTCTAACGGCGGGACTGCCTTGTAGCAAATCAGGGCCCAGCGCACATTTCCCCAGTCATATGCGGAGTGCTGCCTTGAAACAAGGGGAGCACTTCGCCGTCAGCGCGGATTCTAACGGCGGGACTGCCTTGTAGCAAATTCGGCCCCGGCGCACATTTCCCGAGCCATACGCAGAGTGCTGTCTGGAAACAAGGCGAGGATTTCGCCGTCAGCGTGGGTAAATAGCAGGACTTCCTTATCACGGTGATGATGCTAAGCGGTCACTAGCCGATCAAATGCGCGTTTCCTACTACTAGTCGTACTTTCTACGGACACTAGTTGTAGTTTTTCGATAAACAAAATGAACCATGCACATGAAAATGATGCTAAAAGGCAGAAAAAAACGTAAGTAGGGTAAACTTATTATGTCGACGGAATATGTACATAACTATTGATTGTAGATGAAGTACTTATTTATGGCTAGGGAATCTAGAAAGCGTATTTTAACTTAATTTAACTTTCGTGGTCGCTGTTAAATATGTAAACAAGTGTCTTAAAAATGCATTATTTAGCATATAAATGAGTGTTATACAACATTTAGCGATTAGATATAAAAACAAAGTGTCATTTGGTCTACATAAAACCTCATTATAGTTATTTTAGCACTTTATTTGATTCAATAATCCGACTTTTCAACTGATGACGTGGCACCGGACACTAAACAAACCTGTCATTTGCGGCAACGGTCACGATTTGTACACGGCACCGGTTACTAGTTGTTTTTATTGTGTTTTTTAACCTTCAGATATAAAAGAAAGTCTTCGCTTTGGTTGAACCAACCTAAAAAAAGAAAAGTTGAAAAAGGGCACACCAATTGCGTCAACTATAACAACTGTTAAACCAAGTAGTTCACGATTAAAAGCTGCCCCTCGAAAATCAATCAGTCAACGAAAGTCAAGAAAACAGTTATTTCAATACACAGTTAGTGAGCAAACGGAAAAAGAGATGTTAAACATTCTGCCATCCGTACTATCCAAGCTAAAAGGAGAAAATCTTATGATACCATTTTGTATGTTCTTAAGAATGATAAGTACAGATAAGTTTCCGCTGCAGAACATTGCCTTATTACTCTTCTTAGACGTAGTAAGGTGGTATTCGTTAGAAAATACGTCACAAATGATTTATTCGCCCGAATGTATGAAATTTTGGAAAGTTATGTATAGACTGTTTCATGGGAAAGCCTTGAGATTTATGGCTGGAATGAAGTCATCGAACCACAATCTGGATATGAACGTCAGTAAGGGACATATCGACCCTAATACGACTTCTATTAACTTTGCTGTTCCAACTCAAAAGTATGTCACAGACTTCGAAACATCCGGAACAGATATTCCCAAAGAAATCCCCGCTGGTATTATATCACAAGCCCTTAATGTCAAGGATAAAAACAAAGAATATGTTGTAAGTTTTGACGGTAAAAAGTTGGCGCCTGGTTTAAGTAAAGATAAAGGTGATCAGGATTTGTTCGGTCATGAGGCTGGTGAGTCACTATATGAAGCAAAGACACGAGTAGATAGGGAAATTAAATGCACCACCGAACTCACAGAAAACTGGAAAAGCGTATCAAAACAAGAAAAAATAGAAAAGCTACAAAGTATTTTGGAACTATTATCTTTAAGAATTAAAGATTTACGCGGCTTATACCTTAAGCAAAAACAAGCACTAAACAAGTTCATGAAAGAAGGCGGCGAAGACTGGCGAAATTCAAAGTATGTATTTGCAATAAGCAGCATACAGTCACAACTGCATATAATAAGGTCTACCGTTAAACGACTTCTAGATGCGAATGATTCATTGTTACAGTTAGGAGCTACCTTGAATTCTGCAGGATGTTTATTTACAACTGAACAACATGTAGACATATTCTCACAGTCAAATATTGTAACATTCAAAGATATGTCCGATATACCGCAACATTTTCTAGAACATAGCAGATTTGTGAAACAACGATCTCCCCAATGGTTTGAGCTAAGAAAAAAGTCAAAGGTGACAGGTAGTACGATTTATGGGGCCATTGGTTTGGACACTTTAAAAAAGCAACAAGCGCACTTCGATACAGTAGTACATGGGATTATTCAGGAGACTACAATACCAGATGATGTTCAAAAACGTATGGACCATGGAACAGTTTCTGAAATACACGCGATAACCACACTCGCTTCTAAAGTGTTGCCATTTTACTTACCAGAGTTAACGTACGTTGAAGAAGGGGCTCATGAAATACAATGTGGAAACGAGCCGTTGATTTTAGTGTCGCCAGATGGCAGTCTGTGTCTCATGGAGAAGTGCAGTAACAACATTCCCACACCACTATACGCCTGCGAGTTCAAATGTCCGAGTGCAAACGATTATAAGACACCAGTTCATTACGAGATTCCTTTAAGGTATGTGTAATCAATACTTGCTTTAACGTGCGTTATATGCGTCAGTCTTTTGCAACTCTATTTAGAGTGACATGGTATAGTGTATGATGTTTTATGATTTTATGTTACTGTAAAAATGTATATACTATGATGAGGCTTTAATAAACTATATATATATATTTTAAGACATAATGATATTTATAACAAGATGCTTCTTATATAAACAGACAGTTGTAATATGCAAGTCAATATTCAAACGATGTTTTCCTTTCGCATAATTTATTAAGCATATATCATCATAAATAGTATTATATAATGATCACTCGTTAAATGCAATTTCAGGTACATAACGCAACTATTAGGAGAAATGAAAAGTATGGATGTGGACAGCCTCATATATTTATGCTGGACTGAAGAAAGTTCAACCGTAATAAGGTCAGCATTATTATGTTGCATACAATATATCTACCTAATTCTAAAAAAAGGTGTCGACTCAATATTGGTGTAAATTCTCTGTTTAATGAGTTCATGAGTGCCACTGGTTCCCAGTTTTGTCTTAAAATAGCAGGTTCATATTAGGGTAGCAGAATGGTTAGTTCTGGAAAAGTTATAAACATACTACGTGTACTAGTAGGACAGCTGTAGTAGTATTGTTGCTTTAGTCATTTGTTTTCATCATTTTCTTGGAAAAGAAATCAATTTAAGGCCCAAAATAGGGTGTGTTTTTGTTTAGTGTTTTAAAATTTCGTGCATTGTTTAACAAAGAAAACAAAATAATACAAATTTAGAATAATATTCAATTAAAACATTTATTTCAGATGTTTATTTAACAAAGAGCTTTGGGACTTGATACAGCAAGAAGGAGAATATGTATACAGTGTAGACGATAAGAGGCGTCCATCGAGGCTATCAACTGGTTCCAAGTTAATACAGAGTGAACTTAGAGAATACAGACAAAAATTTACCAAGTTCATATGCGAAGTCCGCTCTGTAACAGCTACAAGTTTAAACATTTCACAATGTTTGGACGATTCGCCGTACCAATTCCCCGTGTGTAATGCCGAGGAAAATGAACACCTGTATGAGTTTGAAGACGTTGAAGCTGTTCTAACCAACGTCAGTTTGTGCTTAAAAGAAACGTACCAGGTATGTCGCAAAAAGGCCACAGAGGTTCTAGTTTGGATGTTGAGCGATACAGACAGGCGGTTTAATCCTGAAATCCCATACACTATTCCGATCGCATATGGTATGAAAGGTTACAGTCTAGGAACCAAATCAATGCGGGAAATGCATGATCATGTGCTACAGTCGTGTTATGAACAGGAAATAGACGTGATTTGTAGCTGTTTTGATGGCCAGTGGGCAAAAATGGCAAACAGGGATAAAAATGATAAGCCACTTACAATACTACAGTTACAAAAGGATACACATGTCAATGTCTCTAGGTCAACACGAGATACAATTGTTAAAGAAATATCATCAGCGGATGTTATCAGTAGACTGAAAAACGACATGGTCATTGAAAAGTCCCCAGGTAGTGCAATGTTTGTTTCGTCATCCTTATTGTCAAGGGTAATGCGCTCTTCTGTCAATAAATCAAAGCTCGCAAAATGCTCAGAAATTGTCCAAAGTGAAGACACACTGTCATGCCTTCCAGACGAAGCCTTAGAAACACTTATTGAAACACAGAACGTTGAACAAGAATTTCTATCCACAACTGTAAATGAAAATGAGTTTGTTTGCCCTATAAACCTTAACGAAGAAACAGATGCGGGTACTAGCGATGAAATTACAGACAGTTCTTCAACCACAAGCAATACTCTCGAAGAACCACTTTCAGGTGACACCCTAGGAGAAATACTGTACGCTTTTAGAACAAATCCGAAATTAAAAATTTCAAACAAATGGAAGGAGTTGACAGTTCAAGACCTTCAAAATACCATAACTGATATTCAAAGTCTTCAAAAACTCCAGCATGCCGAACTAAATATTATTATTGAAAAAACGGAAATTGTTCAAAAGTCGAAAGGTATTGCATTAAAAAAGTCGTGTGTTCTTGCAGAGAAAGTTCATGGTATAAGTAAATTAACTGGTATCACAAACAATCCGTACATCAAAAAAGTTAAATATATGATGCCGCTACAAACTATTGCATCAAAAGTAGTACGTTTCGGGACAAAGGCGATTCCGAAGGAAAGGCTGAATAATGTAAAAGCCGCTTTATCTTTTGATAAATCTTACAATGAATGGACCGACAATGCTCCATTTGGACGACGCTCACAAATTGACGGATTTGGAGAAACTGAGTGGTTTTCTCACCCGGAATTTAACGAGGAAAGACAGAAGTTCGAACCAAAGTGTCTTGATTCGCATCATTTACTTGTGAACCTACGTGTGAAAGTCTGCAAAGATGGACTACAAGGTATACGAAAAAGTGCTTGGTTGCACGTAGCTGAAAGCGACAATGATATTATCAGTAAATTTGATTTACTAGATAAACAGAACAATGCGTATGCCAAGAAAACATTTAGTAAAGCTGTTGAAGATCAAATGCGACTATTACATTATGATACGGAGGCGGATTTCTGTCACTTGATACGCGAATGGTACGAAGCCGAAGATTCGCCAGGATTGTCAGCGATCGAACGCATCCAAAGACGTCTACGACTTAAGGAGTTCTTGTTGAACAAAGTCGAGTTTGGTGTTTTTCCACCACCAGGTGCTTACATTAAGGGTTTTCCGAAGGGTATGTTTGAGGGATTCATACAGCGAATTGACACAACCATCCAGCTGCATGCTATATCTAAATCGGGATCTTACAATCAGAGGTCAATATCAAGTCTTGTAAATGAGACTTTTTTTGGTGAATTAAGTGAAATGGAGCCGACTAAGCTTGGCTGTCCAAAAGCTGTGAGTATTCCGCGATTGATGTCTACTGTAACTGAGATCCAGCAATATAGATGCGATCCTTCAGAAAGGTAAACTACTGTTAAATTTGATTTGATATCACATTTTACATCATTAAGTGAGTGCTTTGTTATGTCATTATTAAGCCTTAAACGGCTCAAACTAAGAACCTCCGCATGTTTAGGTCATTAAGACTAAAAAATACATCCGTGCACTCTGTCTGACAGCACCATCGACCTTCAACAGTCAGTTTTTCATGACGAGGTTTGAATTCACGGTGGGACAAATGATTGCTATTTATAATGACCATCAACACTCGACAACGAAAGTTGCTATTAATATTGGTTTTTAATTAAAAATAATCATTGCAACTTTTCAATTTTTATTTTAATAACTAAACCAATCAAACTAACATGAAATTGTAACGTAAAATACAAATATTGGCAAAAGCTGTAACACTACAGCACAAACGTGTGAACTAAAACTCATTTATTTGGTACAATAATATTGACTTTTATAATATCATAGGTCTTTCCACATGAACCAATCAAACTAACATGAAATTGTAACGTAAAATACAAATATTGGCAAAAGCTGTAACACTACAGCACAAACGTGTGAACTAAAACTAATTTATTTGGTACAATAATATTGACTTTTATAATATCATAGGTCTTTCCACATGAACATGAACCAATCAAACTAACATGAAATTGTAACGTAAAATACAAATATTGGCAAAAGCTGTAACACTACAGCACAAACGTGTGAACTAAAACTAATTTATTTGGTACAATAATATTGACTTTTATAATATCATAGGTCTTTCCACATGAACACAACGAGAAAGTCCGTTTACCAAAGGCCACGTCTACTATCAGCTGAAGCTGAGCAAACCAGCAATCATATAACGGCCCAACGAGAAAACGTTCCTATGATCCAATGTGATAGGTCATGTGTCACTCCTAGGTAAGTATTTTTAGTTTGGGTTTATAAAAATTAACACTATGGACTAAGATCGTTAAACAAAATAATTATATTCTAATTACATATCAAGCGGCCTTGATGTATCTTACTATCATGTGTAGTACTGTTTCAGTATTTTCTTTTACGTCCATTATATATGCATCTGTTTATAACCCTAAATATATATATGTAACACGTCACTGTATAAACACTATAGAATTGTATTCTTGTTCTTTCAGGAACCATGCTTTCGACAATCCACGTCTTTATGGGAAGAAACAGAGGAAGTCTAAGCGCTCTGATGTATCAAAGCCGCACGAGGTTGCCAGAGGGTGTTTGCCTGTGAGGTTTCACCATAAAAGTGACGAGTCCAAGATTGTATCCACCACGAGACTAGGCATAGATCTGCAAAGTTCGAACCAACTCACATTCTGAATACAAAGTTCCGTCGTGTTATGTGTTTCTCAGTGTTTATTAATCTTATAATAAAATGTATGCCTTTTTTTAATTAATGCAATAAAATACATTAAGCTTTAAAGGGGTATGACGGTATTTTGTTATTTTTTTTTTCAATTTCAGGAATAAAAAACATAGGTTTTTTTAAAAAATATATTAAATAGGTATTTTCTTACTTAAATACGTATTTAGTTAGGCTATTTAAACGTATTTTAGTAAGGAAATACCTATTTAATATATTTTTTAAAAAGACCTAAAATCTTTATTTCTTTATAAAACATGCATAAATATAAATATATATATATATATATATATATACATTTTTTAAATTTCCTGAAATTGAAAACAATTACCAAATTACCGTCATACCCCTTTAAGACATATGAGGAATGTGGCTTTAATTCAATAGTACATTATAAATGTATAAGTAGTAGCAACGTCAAGTGAACAATTTTGAATACTAATATTTATAAAAAATTTAATTTTTTTTGAGAAAACATTGGACGTATTCGATTGACACTTTTCGGTTGCGTACTTTTTAGTTACCTCGAAAGTAAAAGGTTACTCGTTGGAAAAGGCCAGTCGAATAATCTCATTGTCGGGGCTATGATAAGTACAGTATAGGTAACAATTTTAAATGTTAGTTATGACCAGTTCGTATCTTATGCTTATAAAATGACCCCCTATATTTAAAAAAATCACCACAAACGGAACACTGATATCTTTCCGGATTGGTATGTCCCATTTCATGATCCTTTAAATATCTTTTGGATTTAAATTTGTTTCCACATTTCTCACATGTAATATTTTTTTCATTATTGCAGTTATGTCGCGATAAACTAGTTTTATACGTAAATGTTGCCTTACATTTATCGCAAGAAAATGGTTTTGATAACGTATGCGACGCCTTGTGTCCATCAAACAAACTTTTGTAATTAAAACCCTTTCCGCAAGATTCGCACATATAAGTGTAAAGACCTTTATGTTCTTTTTTATGAGTATTCAGACCGCCCCGACTTTTAAATGATTTGGTACAAATATTGCAAATAAAAGATTTGCCGTTTATATGGCTATTGATATGTTGCTTCAACTCGTAAGATTCGTAGAATACTTTATTACAGTATATGCACATTTTACCATCAGTCGTATGGCGTAATACGTGCCGTTTTAAAGTAGGTTTAGAGCCGAAAGTTTTCATACAAACGTTACATGAGAAGGGCAAAATTTCAACCTCTGCTCCCACTTTCAAAGTTTCATCGTTGTTTAAATCAACTTCCGACACACTAACAGTTGGAGTAATATCATCTGCCGACACACTAACAGTTGGAACGATATCATCTGCCGACACACTAACAGTTGAACCAGTATCAACTGCCGACACACTAACAGTTGGAACGATATCATCTGCCGACACACTAACAGTTGGAACGGTATCAACTGCCGACACACTACCCGTTGGAACAAGATCAACTGTCGACCGGTTACATGTTGGAAGGATTTCAATCTGTTCTGAATACTCTTCTTCTTCTCCATTAATCGCAAATCCAAAAAAACTCTAGATCTTTTTGGAAATCCTGAAACACAAGTGAAAGTGTAAAAGATACGAATAAAACTGTATTATGATAAGTTTAGACATACACCAATCTACTGTGTGGCTTTACTTATCATGACTTAAATTGTTAAAAATAAAGTTCTATATAGTTTTAACCTTACATACCAATATAAAGCTGAACATATAGAATCAATGTGTTCAAGTAAGCCTACTTTAACCACAGTACTTCCTATCTATTATGTGTAGATTGTTTTCTCATTGTTTTCGTCGCCAACAATTTCCTTTTGCAAAGAAGTTAAAATGTTTTAAGTTAATTAGGTTTTTGTTTAGCATATCGTTTCATTAAACCTGTTTGGCAACAAGGTCAAGTAAAATACGGGATGTTGGGTAACAGTTTCACTCGAATGACAATCAAATTAAAGATTAAAATAATTTATTATGATAATAAACGCTGAGAGGAGGAGCATGGGATCTTTGCAGCTGCTGGAATCACCATTGTTTTGCTATTAAAAAGCTATAAATTACCATTTCTGCCAGATGTAATACTGTTTCTTTGCGACAAACAAACAAATGCGCCTACAAATCTGAAAAAAGAGAGAAGAAAACGGATTTAAAAAAAGATAAATTCTGTTACACCGGACGGCCCGGCTAAGGTCCCTATCGTGGCTAGAAAGAAGTGCTTTTCCAAAGAACACACCGGTATACCGCAATGATGCATAGTTTTTGTTATAATTCAGTTTGTTTTTTTAAACCCTGAAATAATTTAATATAACAAATAAAACAAAAATATACGTCAATGTGTGCATTGATAAAGCTTCAAGATTTAACAATTTTCCGCAATTACATTATAATATACATAAATGCGATGCATGACGGCCCAATCGCAATATCTCGGTTATTATAGTAACGCAGGAATTCTAGTATTCTATTTTTAGGTGTGTAATTTATCTATCATGTATTTGTAAACCGAAAGTAAGATTCTTAGCATAAAGTCTTATTCAATGGAAATAAAATCAAAAATCCGTCCATGAAATCAGTTTTAAAAGCTGTAGTTTAAACAATATATTCCTGCCAATCTGGGTTCATATTTACTAGTGTCCGGTAACCGTTACAACTAATAACCGGTGCCGTGATGAAAAAGCAGGTTTGGTCTTTTTTATATGGTTTAAATAATATTTATATGCAACATTTTACTTAAAAGTGTTTCTAGAAACATAACGTAACTTATAGTTATTATAGATAAGACGGAAAACAATCTCTGTACAGAATATGACAGTTTAAGTAACCGTTTTCGGCAGTTTGTTTACATTTCTTCGCTCTACCGCTACACTTATTTTACATTATGTCTAAAAACTGACGAAGTTTTTCTTCTACATACGATGCTTCTGTGTAGTTTAATAATATTTACCTTCCGTCCAAGTATTATTATTATCATAACTCTATTAATTGACATAAAAAACACAATTTTAAAGCAAGAGTACTCACCAAGTTTATCATTCGAACGAATAGTGCCCGCAACAAAAACGGCTAGTTGTTAGAAACGCATATTTATTGCGGCTAGTAGCCGCTTAGCATCATCACCGTGCTTATAGCAAATTCGGCCTCAGCGTACATTTCCTTGGCCATACGCCTCGAAACAAGCCGAGGACTTCGCCTTCTGCGCTGGATTCATCGGCAGGACTGCCTTATTGCAAATTCGGCCCCAGCGCACATTTCCCCAGCCATACGCAGAGTGCAGCTTTGAGACAAGAAGAGCACTTCACTGTCAGCGCAAGTTCTAACGGCGGGACTGCCTTGTAGCAAATAAGGCCGTTGTTACACTCCCGTAAGACAAAAAATAAAAGTGTTCCACTCCATTGTGATTTTTTTTTGTTCGACTCCCGTGACAATGGCTTGTAGGCCCAAGTACTCCCCGTAATACACGCGGCACACTCGGGTAGAAATCCGCCTTAAGGTCGTTGTTCCACTCCCGTAAGATTTATTTTCAACTTTTGAATGTCGAATGTCGAATGTCGTGCCAGCACGACATTCGTGGTTTTTTTTTCCAACTTTTGAATGTCGAATGTCGTATGTCGTGCCAGCACTACATTCGATTTTTTGATTTTTTTTTGTTTTCAACTTTTGAATGTCGAATGTCGTGCTGGCACGACATTCGACATTCGACATTCAAAAGTTGGAAAAAAAATCTTACGGGAGTGGAACAACGGGGAGCACTTGGGCCTACAAGCCCTTGTCTAACAAAAAAAAAATCACAATGGAGTGGAACACTTTTATATTTTGTCTTACGGGCGTTGAACAACGGCCTTACGACGGATTTCTACTCGAGTCTTCTGCGTGTATTACGGGGAGCACAAGCCCTTGTCACGGGAGTCGAAAAAAACAAAAACACAATGGAGTGGAACACTTTTATTTTTTTTCTTACGGGCGTGGAACAACGGCCTTATTTGCTACAAGGCAGTCCCTCCGTTAGAACTTGCGCTGACAGTAAAGTGCTCTTCTTGTCTCAAAGCAGCACTCTGCATATGGCTGGGGAAATGTGCGCTGTGGCCGAATTTGCAATACGGCAGTCCTGCCGATGAATCCAGCGCTGAAGGCGAAGTCCTCAACTTGTTTTGGAGGCGTATGGCCGAGGAAATATGCGCTGAGGCCGAATTTGCTATAAGGAAGTCTTGCTGTTTACCCACGCTGACGGCGAAATCATCGCCTTGTTTCCAGACAGCACTCTGCGTATGCCTCGGGAAATGTGCGCCGGGGCCGAATTTGCTACAAGGCAGTCCCGCCGTTAGAATCCGCGCTGACGGCGAAGTGCTCGCCTTGTTTCAAGGCAGCACTCCGCATATGACTGGGGAAATGTGCGCTGGGCCCTGATTTGCTACAAGGCAGTCCCGCCGTTAGAACCCGCGCTGCCGGCGAAGTGCTCTCCTAGTTTCAAGGCAGCACTCCGCAATTGCTGGGAAAATGTGCGTTGGGGCCTAATTTGCCGTATAGCATATGCGGCCCAGGCGCACATTACCCCTACTAGCAGCGGAGTGCTAGCGTAAAAGAAGGTTTAGCACTTCGCCGTAAGCGCGCGTTGACTGCGGGACCTGCCTTATAGCGTATTCGGCCCCGGCTCATATTTCCCCTACTAGCAGCCGAGTCCTCGCATAAATCATGGCTCAGCACTTCGCCGTAATCGCGGGTAGACTGCGGGACCGGCCGTATATCATATGCGGCACCAGCGCACATTTTCCCTACTAGCAGCGGAGTGCTAGCGTAAAACAAAGCTCAGCACTTCGCCGTAAGCGGTTAGACTGCGGGACCTGCCTTAACGAGTATGCGGCCCCGGCTTACATTTCCCCAACTAGCAGCAGAGTGCTCCCCGTAATACACGCAGCAGACTCGGGTAGAAATCCGCCTTAAAGCTGTTGTTCCACGCCCGTAAGAAAAAAAATAAAAGTGTTCCACTCCATTGTGATTTTTTTTTGTTCGACTGCCGTGACAAGGGCTTGTAGGCCCAAGTGCTCCCCGTAAAATAAAAGTGTTCCACTCCATTGTGATTTTTTTTTTGTTCGACTCCCGTGACAAGGGCTTGTAGGCCCAAGTGCTCCCCGTAATACACGCAGCAGACTCGAGTAGAAATCCGCCTTAAGGCCGTTGTTCCACGCCCGTAAGAAAAAAAAAAAGTGTTCCACTCTATTGTGATTTTTTTTTTCGACTGTCGTGACAAGGGTTTGTAGGCCCAAGTGCTCCCCGTAATACACGCAGCAGACTCGGGTAGAAATCCGCCTTAGGCCGTTGTTCCACGCCCGTAAGAAAAAAAAATAAAAGTGTTCCACTCCATTGTGATTTTTTTTGTGTTCGACTCCCGTGACAAGGGCTTGTAGGCCCAAGTGCTCCCCGTAATACACGCGGCAGACTCGGGTAGAAATCCGCCTTAAGGCCGTTGTTCCACTCCCGTGAGATCTTTTTTCAACTTTTGAATGTCGAATGTCGAATGTCGAATGTCGTGCAAACACGACATTCGATTTTTTCGAACTTTTATTTTTTGAATGTCGAATGTCGAATGTCGTGCCAGCACGACATTCGGTTTTTTTCCAACTTTTGAATGTCATGACTATAAGGCCTCTAGTACCGAGTGCTCCCTTTAAATTACGCGGTAAATTCGGGTAGAAATTCGACTTACGGCACTGGTAGCTGTCCCGTGAAAAAAAAAAAAGTGTTCCACTCCATTGTGAAATGTTCGGGCTTCGACTGCCTTGACTATGGCCTCTAGGACCGAGTGCTCCCTTTAAATTATGCGGTAAATTCGGGTAGAAATTCGACTTACGGCCCTGGTAGCTGTCCCGTGAAAGAAAAAAAAAAAAGTGTTCCACTCCATTGTGAAATGTTCGGGCTTCGACTGCCTTGACTAAGGCCTCTAGTACCGAGTGCTCCCTTGAATTACGCGGTAAACTCGGGTAGAAATTCGACTTACGGCCGTAGTAGCTGTCCCGTGAAAAAAAAAAAAAAAGTGTTCCACTCCATTGTGAATTGTTCGGGCTTCGACTGCCTTGATTAAGGCCTCTAGTACCGAGTGCTCCCTTTAAATTACGCGGTAAATTGGGGTAGAAATTCGACTTACGGCCCTGGTAGCTGTCCCGTGCCAGCACGACATTCGATTTTTTAAAGTTTTAATATTTGAATGTCGTATGTCGAATGTCGTGCCAGCACGACATTCGTTTTTGAATTTCCAATGTCGAATGTAGACTGCAGGGCCTGCTTTATAGCGTATGCGACCCGGGCTCACATTTCCCCTACTAGCAGCCGATTGCTCGCCTAAATCAAGGCTCAGCACTTCGCCTTAAGCGCGGCTAGACTGCGGGACCGGCCGTATATCATATGCGGCACCGGCGCACATTTCCCCTACTAGCAGCGGAGTGCTAGCGTAAAACAAAGCTCTGTACTTTGCCGTAAGCGCGGGTAGACTGCGGGACCTGCCTTAAAGAGTATGCGGCCCCGGCTTACATTTCCCCGACTAGCAGCAGAGTGCTCCCCGTAAAACACGCAGCAGACTCCGGTAGAAATCCGCCTTAAGGCTGTTGTTCCACGCCCGAAACAAAAACAAAAAAGTGTTCCGATCCATTGTGATTTTTTTTTGTTCGACTGCCGTGACAAGGGTTTGTAGGCCCAAGTGCTCAACGTAATACACGCAGCAGACTCGAGTAGAAATCCGCCTTAAGGCCGTTGTTCCACGCCCGTAAGAAAAATAAAAAGTGTTCCACTCCATTGTGATTTTTTTTTGTTCGACTCCCGTGACAAGGGCTTGTAGGCCTAAGTGCTCCCCGTAATACACGCGGCAGACTCAGGTGAAATCCGCCTTAAGGCCGTTGTTCCACTCCATTGAGATCTTTATTCAACTTTTGAATGTCGAATGTCGTTTTTTTTTCCGACTTTTGAATGTCGAATGTCGTGCCAGCACGACATTCGTGTTTTTTTCCAACTTTTGAATGTCGAATGTCGAATGTCGTGCCAGCACGACATTCAATTTTTTGAAGTTTTATTTTTTGAATGTCGAATGTCGAATGTCGTGCTCGCACGACATTCGGTTTTTTTTTTTTAACTTTTGAATGTTGAATGTCGAATGTCGTGCCAGCACGACATTCGGTTTTTTTTCCTACTTTTGAATGTCGAATGTCGAATGTCGTGCCAGCACGACATTCAATTTTTTGAAGTTCCACGCCCGTAAGAAAAATAAAAAGTGTTCCACTCCATTGTGATTTTTTTTTGTTCGACTCCCGTGACAAGGGCTTGTAGGCCTAAGTGCTCCCCGTAATACACGCGGCAGACTCAGGTGAAATCCGCCTTAAGGCCGTTGTTCCACTCCCTTGAGATCTTTATTCAACTTTTGAATGTCGAATGTCGGTTTTTTTTCCGACTTTTGAATGTCGAATGTCGTGCCAGCACGACATTCGTGTCTTTTTCCAACTTTTGAATGTCGAATGTCGAATGTCGTGCCAGCACGACATTCAATTTTTTGAAGTTTTATTTTTTGAATGTCGAATGTCGAATGTCGTGCTCGCACGACATTCGGTTTTTTTTTTTTAACTTTTGAATGTTGAATGTCGAATGTCGTGCCAGCACGACATTCGTTTTTTTTTCCAACTTTTGAATGTCGAATGTCGAATGTCGTGCCAGCACGACATTCAATTTTTTGAAGTTTTATTTTTTGAACGTCGAATGTCGAATGTCGTCCAGCACGACATTCGTTTTTTTTTTTTCAACTTTTGAATGTCGAATGTCGAATATCGTATGTTTAGCTAACTTCACACAGCTTCTAGAGAAATAGTTGACGTTCGGTAGATGTCGTCAATCAAAAATAAAGTGTACTGTAGTCTCAAATACACTTTATTTGTAATACAGCTTTCGGAACAAACATAGCTTAAACGCACTGGTGTTTTTCAAATGCCAAATGAAGGTCGTATCTCTCTTAAATAATCAAAAAATATGTTCAATTCGGGTCGTTTCGATTCCCAGGAACTCTGATAGAATTAGTCGTAATAAATACTTAAACTACCACAGAGAGTCCCCTCACTCGTATCTGCATGTGATGTAAATTTAAAGTTGAAAAAAGCTGTCATAGAATTACCAACATAATTCCTACTGAGGTAAACTATTGGATCATTGATTCAATTGTTGAGCAAAGAATCGCGAAGTGAGTCCATGCACAGACAGTGACAGTTAAATTAGTTATATATATTCAGTAAATTCTATACCGAGTTACTGCAAATACAAAGAAGTCAGAAAACCCATTTAAATGATTAACGGCATTTTAACCAAGACACATTTCCAGATGTATCGCAAGTTATTTAGATTATGCGGATATTATATTTGGTCTACTGTAAACCGAGTGTCTGGGTGAGGCAGTGGTTACGCAAGAGGGTACGCCTCGGAGGCGAGAGACCGGGTAAACCGAGTGTGTGGGTGAGTCATTAGTTAAAGGGTCCGCCTCGGAGTCAGGAGACCGGGTAAACCGAGTGTCTGAGTGAGCCATTGGTTAGAGGGTCCGCCTTGGAGGCGAGAGATCGGGTAAACGGAGTGTCTGAGTGAGCCATTGGTTAGAGGGTCCGCCTTGGAGGCAGGAGACCGGGTAAACCGAGTGTCTGAGTGAGCCATTGGTTAGAGGGTCCGCCTCGGAGGCAGGAGACCGGGTAAACCGAGTGTCTGAGTGAGCCATTGGTTAGGGGGTCCTCCTTGGAGGCAGGAAACCGGGTAAACCGAGTGTGTGGGTGAGACATTGGTTAGGGGGTCCGCCTTGGAGGCAGGAGACCGGGTAAACCGAGTGTCTGAGTGAGCCATTGGTTAGAGGGTCCGCCTTGGAGGCAGGAGACCGAGTAAACCGAGTGTGTGGGTGAGCCATTGGTTAGAGGGTCCGCCTCGGAGGCAGGGGACCGGGTAAACCGAGTGTCTGGTAGGGGCAGTGATTAGATGGTCCGCCTCGGAGATGAGAGACCAGGTAAACCGAGTGTCTGGTTGAGGCAGTTGTAAGGGGGTCCGCCTTGGAGGCCAAAGACTGGGTAAACCGAGTGTCTTGGTGGGGCAGTGGTTAGAGGGCCAGCCTCGGAGACGAAAGACCGGGTAAACCGAGTGTTTGGGCGAGGTAGTGGTTAGAGGGTCCGCCTCGGAGACGAAAGACCGGGTAAACTGAGTGTCTGGGTGAGGCTGTGGTTTGAGGGTCCGCCTCGGAGGCGAGGGACCGGGTAAACCGAGTGTCTGTGTGAGGCTGTGGTTTGAGGGTCCGCCTCGGAGGCGAGAGACCGGGCTTCGATCCTCGCTCATGTCATACAAAATATGAGCCGTTCCACGAGAAAACCAACATTATCGACTCTGCGTAATATATCGACCCAGATCAAGTCCGCGCATGTTAATCCGGGCCGACACATTCTGTCTCAGAGGTATAGAGGTATTGAGTAATGATTCCTTAATTCCATATAGGATTTAGATAAAACTTGCTTAAACCCCTTCCCCGATGCACTAAAAGCGTCAGCAGACATTGGAAGATATATATGAAAAAGAAAACGTGAAGATGTAAATGTAATAACTATTGGACTAAAGTTTAAATCATTGTTACTTAAACAGGGGAAATTGCTCATCTTGATCAAATTCTTCTTTTGCAACAAGGTTTTCAAAATCAATCGTCCACTGTTTATGTGTCAAAAAATCCCTTCATTTGGAGAAAGGGGTCTACAGGCTGACAGTCTGCTTGTAGTTATCCTTATCCAGCTGTGCTCTACTTTAAACAACATTGAGTAATAAGCCGTTCCACGAGAAAACCAACATTATGGCATCTGCGTAATGTAACGACCTAGATCAGTCTATGTACTCCGCGAAAGTTAATCCGGGCTAACACATTCCGTCCCAGGGGGATAGAGGTATAGGGTAATAATTCCTGAAACAGAAAGCCCACAGGAGGCGAAAAGTGTCTGACCGGATAAGCCTGCGGGGCATGCTTAGGCTTATCCGGATCTATACTTGGCGCAGAGTCCACAATGTTGGTTCTCTCGGGGGACGTCTCATGTGCTTATTGTGTAATACACCTCATTACAGTGCATTTGTAAATATGTAGATTATTTTAAATAGCTGAATCCGATTGTGATCATGCAATTTATAATTGTCTTACATTGTTTGCTATTCAGTTTGTTTTCAATTCATACCAAATTCAAGTATGTTGGTACACGTTGACGAATTCATCAGGTTATCCATATATCATTGAGCATGCATTTTCTTTGATGGGAGGGTGTTTTAGATTGAAAATGATTGTTTTATGTTAAACGTCGTCTCATCAGAAATACTGTTATATTACGGAGTCCCCTCCCTAGCGCTCAGGGTTGGGGGGTTAGAATAACGACTGACAGGCCGGTGTCATAATTAATGGCTGGTAACTAACCTATGCTGAAACATTGTTGAAAGCGGCGTAAAGCGCACCAAACATTTAATCAAGCTTGTGCATTGGACATGTGTTTTCTGGTTGGCTCTCTAGCACCAGTCCACTACGCGCCATTCTCACTAGACAAATGACTAGCTTTCGACATAAACTGTCAGTCAACCTCTGGAAGATGTTTAATGTTTGATAAGATGACGTTTACAAAACATTGGAATAAACAAATTACCGAACCTTGTATTTGACTTATGACCTCTGGATCAATTGCCATTAACATCACTATGTCATTGCTATTCGACTTAACAGTATAATTGCAAAAAGCCAGAAACTTTGCCTATTACTTTGATATTCTCACTAACGTAATTAAAGCACATGCTTATGCGATTTCTTTTCTCTTATAAGAATTGCGAAATATATTCGCGCTATATAAAGATGCTTTCTGACGCCTCTGCATCAGACAACTATTTAATATATTGTGACAAAAAAAAAATTGCTTAAAACGAGCAGTTTTTCCTTTTTTTCACAATGTTTTCAACTTTCTTCATTGAGTTTACCTTCATTTTAATAGATTTTCCGTGTTTTTACTTAGTTGTTTTTAAAGTTTTCTGCTGCAGATGTGTTGTATGTGCGAAAGAGTTACAATACAGGTTATATGTACCTTATATTGATTTTACAACACTGCTTTAAGCCATGCACCGTCTTCGTACTGTTGTGGTAAGAGCGACCGACCCGGGGGCGGAAGACCTAAATTCGATCCCCTTTCGGGTCATACCGAACGCTTTAACAATGGAAGCAATGATTTCACTACTTTGATACGCTCAGGATTGCGGATATGTCATTACGATTATCAGAGGAAACACCTTGATATAACTGAAATACTGCAGATACAGATTTAACCTTTACCCACATACAACAAATCTGCGGCAGACGACTTTGAACACATCTTTGCAAAACTTTGAAAAATCTCCATATTTGAAAGTATAAATATATAAAGAACGAGCAATTCCTTCTTTTGTCACAATGTTTTCAAAAACATCTGCTGCAAAGGCGTCATAAAGCGTCTATATAATGGAAAAGGTTAAAAGTAAAGCAACTCAGCCATGTTTCAATAGTACAATTGGTGATTATTCCTGGATTACAAATCAATACTTGTATCGAGAATATAGAAACCTCAATGGTTTGCTTACCTCCATTTATCGTTAAACCTCTCCGATATACAACACATTTCAAGGAGAAGACTTAGAAAACATCTGTACAAATATATGGACACTTATATTACATGAGGTGATATTTACTGGATAGAGTTGAAAACATTGGGACAATGGATGTGTTCAAAATTTCACATTTTGTCACACCTTTTCAGTTGTCAACCGCTGAACATGCCTAAAGATGCGCATGCGTGCGTGAAAAGTGTAAGTTTTCCCGCTTGTTGCAGCAGACGACTTTTGAAAACATTATGACAAAAGACGAAATTTCTTATATTGAGCAGTTTCTCCTTTTGCCACAGTTGTGTTATCTCTTTCAAGTATTTAAACTTCAATTTGAAAGGTATACGCTTTCCATTGTTTTTCCAATATATTTTCAAAGTAATCTGCTACAGATTTGTTGTATGTGGGAAAGGGTCAATACAAGTCTAACAGAAATGGAGACGCCACATGACCCCATTTCGCCAGGCGTGACGCAATTGTGAATGTCAACTAAAGACACCAAACATACATATTCGATATATCAAGGGAGATCAGTCCAATGATATATTGTCTCTTGGATAACTTATGGGTTTTCAAAACGATGATAAATATTGATACTTACACGAATTATGTATATCATTCCTCTGCTTTTATTAACCCTTTCCCACTCGCAGACGTTTTTTGACGCATCTACAGTGGACAATTTTTGAAAAAGATGTTGCAAAAAGAGAAATTATTCATTACAAGCATCTTTTCCCCTTTTTAATTTTAGACAATAATTAAATTTTCATTTATGTAGTCCATATACCTGCTTATATTTCTTCTACAGATGTGTAATGTATGGGTTATGGCTTAAGAAATTTAAGCAGTTTATTTATAAATTAAATGACGGGTTTACGTATAAATATTGCAAAGAAAAATCCGAAAATGCATGTATGTAAAAATCAAGCAGATTTTTCAAATTTCTTGACGTTTCCATTTACATTTTAATCATTTAGCTAGCAATCCTTTATTCTTTCCTCATGTTTGATCGTTCGTGCCACACGTGAACACGTCTTTCATTATTGTACACGTGTGGTTTCAGTTGATTGATTGGGTTTTGAATATTTTGCAATCATATAACGAGGATCAGTAAACCTACCCTTTTGTTTCCTTGTTTTCTCTCACCAAAACGCCACACAGGCAACGTACATGATCTGTGTTACCCCCGGATTGATGAAAGACGCATGTCGTTTATCGCATTTACATGTGTCAAACGACGGAATGTATGATGACCGAATTAGGGTTCGAACTCCGAACCACTGGAATGACCGTCATCCACGCTACTGACTGAGCTACCGGGGCTCCAGACGTTGTTTAAGTAAAACACACACAGTTATTTTTCTTTCCGTTATATTTCAATCGTATTTCTGTCAAATGTATTTGCGACTAAACAAAGCAGTTTAAATAGCATTCAATGTTTTCCGTCAAAGTATACATGTATTTTTGTAAGGTTGGCTTCTTCACAAGGACATGAGGACGTATATAAAACGACAGTTCCTCTTTGATACCTAACGATTTTATAGATAAAATTGTATTAGCTTACACAAAGATCAATCTTCACAAGGACATGAGGACGTAAATAAAACGACAGTTCCTTGTTGATACCAAACGATCTTATAAGTGAAATTATATTAGGTTACACAAAGGTCAATCTGAGACGACCTGTACAAGTAAGTCATCAGATCTTTACGAGCGTTTGCTTCTGCAGTGAAGATAATGTTCGGTTTTAATGAGAATGACAGAGTGAAATAAAAAACCTAATAAAACACACTCTAACAAACAATGAGTTTATCAGGAAAAATGCAGAAAATGAATTAAATGAATACATGTACGTAGAACTCGAAGGTGTAATGGTAAAGAATCCGCCTCGGTGCAGGAGGTCGCGGGTTCGAATTCGATCTCGGGTCATGGCTTACCTAATACTTTATAATGGTAAAAATGGCTCTCCGTCCTTGACACTCGTGATTTAGGGGTTAGCATTACGACTGACGCGTGGTGTCTGGATAAATGGACTAGTTATACTGATAGTAACACGGTAAACGCCATGATATAACTGAGAAATTGTAGAAAGTGTCGTAAACACCATACCAAAAAATACACAGAAACACTTAACAGATTTTTAATAATTCATTCATTCAGTACATTTGTTATAAAATCAAAACGCATTATTTATCATAGTCAAAATTAAGAGTATCGTATAAATACCAGAAGTTTTTGAATGCTCTTGTAATTTTTAAAATAATAAATATAGGATGGGACTCCCTATTATCGGTGTACTTACGTTGTTTTTTTTTAAAAATATTAAAGCAAACTTAACTGTAAATTATATCCATTGTCACGCGTTCATTTATATGTCCTTGTTAATTAACTTACACAAAATAATCATTCACTTCTGTGCAAAATTCCAAAACTTAAGTCCATCCGCACCTATTTTTAAATTGACATTCAATGGAGGCAATCACTCACCGGTGTAATTACAAAAAGCATTAGTATGGTGGTCCTGTTGTATCAACTCTTTACAAGATTGTGATATTTAATGTGAAAATGATTATCCTATAAAACATTTGTCACTAGAACAATTATATTTAATTTAAATGTTAATTTATTAATTGTTCCAAACTATGAACTTATTTACGCGATGTTTTCAGAGTCAATTTGTTAAATTTTCTTATTGGCACAATTTAATCATATTTTCAAAAAATGACCCATTTCTTTGTTATTTTTTTAGTCCTCATAATAACATCCTTAATTTTTGTAACACAGTATATGATTTAGAAGTTTAAAAAAAGCATATGTTAAAATGTATAACCACCACAATCATACAGGCCAAAAAAAAAGAAGATTTTTTTTAGAATTTTGGTTCTTAATTTCTTCCGTGTTTTCTATAGTCGAGAAAACTGAAAGGAATGTAATCATGTGACTTAAAATTCCAATGATGTCAGAAGCAGTTAATACACAACATGTTCGAATGTGAAAGAAAAAAATCAACAACATGTTTTCTACCAAAAAAAATACGATTTTGTTGGTGAGGGGTCAGGGCATGTAGGATTTTCTTTTTATTATGGGTAACGATCATGATGTGTCGTAATTTCTGAGAATATTGATTTTTTTTTTAAAAAAAAAGAATTGTAGCATTTGAAAGTCGTGATAACGGGGTTTCCTGATGGAATAATACGACATCCGGTTGGGCGTGCGCAACCAAGAAAACACCGGTTTTGTGTTTACCTTGATATTCGTGATAACACGGTATTCGTAGAACTTACTATACATATTAATTCTAGAAATGATTACAATGACTAGAATATTAACTAATATACATGTGTCAGGTTATACAACGATATGCCGTTGTTTTAACAGCAGATGCTTTAAATCAGAGAATATTCCAAATAAATAGGAAATATTATGTTGCAGTCGAGATATCTGGTTTTGTATTATACTGCGAGGCACGTTGCCAAATTATTATCTCGCAAGACCGAAGGTAGACAAATGCAACATATGTGTTTCTTCTATCAAAACCTAGTTTAACCTTTCAAACAGAATAAATAAAAAATATACAAATTTACACATGAAACACAAATCACGCCCACAATTGAAATGTCAATGACGTCACATTATTATGTACCATGAACATATTTGGTACCTTATTTTACCTAGACAAATATCCGTGGTGTTGTATTAGCGTCGAAAAGTGTGCAGGTATAAGATACAAAATGGCAGATTGAAACAACATCTTTCAAACCACGAGGGCAACTGCAAAATAACTTAACAGAAGCCTTATTGACCATCTTCAAAATTGTTCAGAAATATAAATTAAATATAAAGCTCTGCTTGCATCATCTAAATGGTGTAAAATAACAAAGCTTTTTAATTCTTCTTCTATGAAACTGATTGTCTGATTTCAAGATAACGTGCCATACATATTCATCAGATAATACTCTACAACAGGAGGGTTGAAATGGCCCTGGATCACTCACCTGAGTAGTTACTTAGTTTTGTTTATAAACAAAAGTACAAATTTACCCCAAGCTTTATAGAAACAATTTTTCTGACAAATCTCGCAAGAAGTTCAAATAAATATGTAGTGCCTAAAGTGTTCATAAATGATCATGTTTTGAAATAGAAAGAAGATTTGCAGTAAAGAAATATATCATTTTGAACATACGATTATTATTTGACCTTGTGACCTAAATTTGACCTCATAATATCAAGAAAATGAGGTATCTAGTATGATCTTAAGTTTTTGAACCCTCGTTATCAAGTATCGAGAAAACCAAGATTTGATGTAGATGAATTGTTTGGTGATATGTCATGAAGATTCAGTGAACAATATGTGAATGTTCCCAATATTTCTTTTAAAAAAGGACTCATTGACATTCAAATGGTTGATAAAAAAACACCAATCATTTCCAGAAATGTAGCAACAATTCCAGCGAAACAAGTGACCAAATTTCAAAATAAATGAATGCAAATATTTAGTTATCATTGGCCGTCAGTTGTAACTGTTAAAACCATTCAGCTCAGCTGTACAAGGTGACCACCAGAGCTAAAAATAGAACATTATTAACAACATCTACTCCTAAAGCATGAAGCGATTTTAAAAAGAAAATCACATTTATATTCCTAAGTCAACTAAACATCTTCCTAAGTTTCGCTTCAAGATGGCCACAAGAGATAGAAACACTTAAACCTCTTCAAATAACATCTACCCTTATACCAAAGGCCCAAGGCTAAAATAAATTGTCACATATGTTCCGTCACAAATGGCCCTCTACCAAAAGTGTTTTAACCGTTCAACTCGATCCGCTGTGCAAGTCGGCCACCAGAGTCAAACAAGGAAACACAACCTAAGTAGTTTAAAATTAGATAGGGAATATTATGTTGCAGTAGCGATTCAGGTTGTAGTACTGTATTACAGGGGCGTGAACAAATGATATCTCGCAAGTCAAGAGAGATGTCAACTTGTCATGACCCGAGTAGACAATACTAAAAATTGCATCGCTAAGTAATGCAACATTATTTTCCTTTCATTATATACCAGATATTATTAAAACGTATTATGATAATGAGGTCTACTTTGGGAAAATCGACATCTGTGTACCAGGAAATATTGCCGATAATAAATAAAAAATAACAACAACCATGAAAATGGAAATACCTTCCACTATAACTTACACCGAAAAATAGAACATATTATGTACACTGCTTACGTAAGGAATGAGTAGGGTTGTTTTAACCCTTCCCCACATACTGACGCTTTCTGACGCCGTTACACAACACGACTTTTAACAGCATTGTGACAAAAGAAGAACTTGCTCATGATGAACAATTTCCCCCTTTGCGACAATGTTTTCAAATATATTCAATTATAATACCTTTGTTTAAAGAGAAACTACATAGTTTAGCAAATACGATTACGTGTGTAGATCATTTACACAAGCTTGTATCTCTCTACGTGTGTAGATCATTTACACAAGCTTGTATCTCTCAACGTGTGTAGATCATTTACACAAGCTTGTATCTCTCAACGTGTGTAGATCATTTCCACAAGCTTGTATCTCTCAACTTGTGTAGATCATTTACACAAGCTTCTATCTCTCAGCGTGTGTAGATCATTTACACAAGCTTGTATCTCTCAACGTGTGTAGATCATTTACACAAGCTTGTATCTCTCAACTTGTGTAGATCATTTACACAAGCTTGTATCTCTCAACGTGTGTAGATCATTTACACACACTTGTATCTCTCAACGTGTGTAGATCATTTACACAAATTTGTATCTCTCAACTTGTGTAGATCATTTACACAAGCTTGTATCTCCCAGCGTGTGTAGATCATTTACACAAGCTTGTATCTCTCAACGTGTGTAGGTCATTTACACAAGCTTGTATCTCTCAACGTGTGTAGATCATTTACACAAATTTGTATCTCTCAACTTGTGTAGATCATTTACACAAGCTTGTATCTCTCAACGTGTGTAGATCATTTACACACACTTGTATCTCTCAACTTGTGTAGATCATTCACACACGCTTGTATCTCTCAACGTGTGTAGATCATTTACACAAACTTGTATCTCTCAACGTGTGTAGATCATTTACACAAGCTTGTATCTCTCAACGTGTGCAGGTCATTTACACAAGCTTGTATCTCTCTACGTGTGTAGATCATTTACACAAGCTTGTATCTCTCAACGTGTGTAGATCATTTACACAAGCTTGTATCTCTCAATGTGTGTAGATCATTTACACAAGCTTGTATCTCTCAACTTGTGTAGATCATTTACACAAGCTTGTATCTCTCAACGTTTGTAGATCATTTACACAAGCTTGTATCTGTCAACGTGTGTAGATCATTTACACAAGCTTGTATCTCTCAGCGTGTGTAGATCATTTACACAAGCTTGTATCTCTCACCGTTTGTAGATCATTTACACAAGCTTGTATCTCTCTACGTGTGTAGATCATTTACACAAGCTTCTATCTCTCAACGTGTGTAGATAATTTACACAAACTTGTATCTCTCTACGTGTGTAGATCATTTAAACCAGCTTGTATCTCTCAACGTGTGTAGATAATTTACACAAGCTTGTATCTCTTTACGTGTGTAGATCATTTACACAAGCTTGTATCTCTCAACGTGTGTAGATCATTTACACAAGCTTGTATGTCTCTACGTGTGTAGATAATTTACACAAGCTTGTATCTCTCTACGTGTGTAGATAATTTACACAAGCTTGTATCTCTCTACGTGTGTAGATAATTTACACAAGCTTGTATCTCTCAACGTGTGTAGATCATTTACACAAGCTTGTATCTCTCTACGTGTGTAGATCATTTACACAAGCTTGTATCTCTCAACGTGAGTAGATCATTTACACAAGCTTGTATCTCTCAACGTGTGTAGATCATTTACACAAGCTTGTATCTCTCTACGTGTGTAGATAATTTACACAAGCTTGTATCTCTCAACTTGTGTAGAACATTTACACAAGCTTGTATCTCTCTACGTGTGTAGATAATTTACACAAGCTTGTATCTCTCTACGTGTGTAGATCATTTACACAAGCTTGTATCTCTCAGCGTGTGTAGATCATTTACACAAGCTTGTATCTCTCACCGTTTGTAGATCATTTACACAAGCTTGTATCTCTCTACGTGTGTAGATCATTTACACAAGCTTCTATCTCTCAACGTGTGTAGATAATTTACACAAACTTGTATCTCTCTACGTGTGTAGATCATTTAAACCAGCTTGTATCTCTCAACGTGTGTAGATAATTTACACAAGCTTGTATCTCTTTACGTGTGTAGATCATTTACACAAGCTTGTATCTCTCAACGTGTGTAGATCATTTACACAAGCTTGTATCTCTCAACGTGTGTAGATCATTTACACAAGCTTGTATCTCTCTACGTGTGTAGATAATTTACACAAGCTTGTATCTCTCTACGTGTGTAGATAATTTACACAAGCTTGTATCTCTCTACGTGTGTAGATAATTTACACAAGCTTGTATCTCTCAACGTGTGTAGATTATTTACACAAGCTTGTATCTCTCTACGTGTGTAGATCATTTACACAAGCTTGTATCTCTCAACGTGAGTAGATCATTTACACAAGCTTGTATCTCTCAACGTGTGTAGATCATTTACACAAGCTTGTATCTCTCTACGTGTGTAGATAATTTACACAAGCTTGTATCTCTCAACTTGTGTAGAACATTTACACAAGCTTGTATCTCTCTACGTGTGTAGATAATTTACACAAGCTTGTATCTCTCTACGTGTGTAGATCATTTACACAAGCTTGTATCTCTCAACTTGTGTAGAACATTTACACAAGCTTGTATCTCTCTACGTGTGTAGATCATTTACACAAGCTTGTATCTCTCAACGTGTGTAGATCATTTACACAAGCTTGTATCTCTCTACGTGTGTAGATCATTTACAGAAGTTTGTATCGCTCTACTAGTGTAGATCATTTACACAAAGACCTAATAACACACGTGTGTAGATCATGTACACAAGCTTGTATCTCTCAACGTGTTATTAGGTCTTTGATTTACACAAGCTTCTATCTCTCAACGTGTGTAGATCATTTACACAAACTTGTATCTCTCTACGTGTGTAGATCATTTAAACAAGCTTGTATCTCTCAACGTGTGTAGATAATTTACACAAGCTTGTATCTCTCTACGTGTGTAGATCATTTACACAAGCTTGTATCTCTCAACGTGTGTAGATCATTTACACAAGCTTGTATCTCTCTACGTGTGTAGATCATTTACACAAGTTTGTATCGCTCAACGTGTGTAGATCATTTACACAAATTTGTATCGCTCAACGTGTGTAGATCATGATGAATACGGAGCAGTTGGCAAGAGTAATCAGAGATTACCGTATTCAGAAATGCCAACGTGTACCTATTTCCATGAACACGCTGAACACTTGCACACATACACAATATCTGCAACAGAAGACTTTGAAAATATCTTTGCACAATCTACGGGAATATTCTTTAAATTTAAGTATTAATATTGAATAGACTTTAGAATAATGTGACAAAAGTAGAAAGTGCTTATTATGAGCAATTTGTCCTTTTATCATAATGTTTTCAAAGATCTTCTGTTGCATCAAAAAGCGTCTGTAAGTGAGAAAGGATTAAGGTAATGTCATGCGAAACCTTTGAAAGTTTGATTTTTGACGCCGCTTTTACATTTTTTAAGTTATATGACAGCGTTTCCTATAGTTAATTTACATGTACTACTGATACATTTATCATGACATCAGCGAATCAGTCGTTATGCTACCCCCGCAATAAATCAATGACCGTTACAATTGAAATTCACATCTGTTTTATCGGAATCAAAAGGACGTTATGTACCGAGGGTAATTTTTCGTGTGACGTGGTCCAGATTCGGTTGTTTGAAGGAAAATGTTACGTGTAACCCTTTCCCACTTAAAGACGCTTTCTGACACCTCTGCAGCAGACGATTTTTGAAGACAACTTTTTACGAAAGGAGAATTGCTCATAACGAGCAATTTCACCTTTTGCCACAATGTTTTTAACCATTTTAAGTAGTTATGCCTTCATTTATAGAGATATTCAGTATTTTTGTCTAGATTTTTTTAAAAGCCGTCTGCTGCGTATCTGTTGTATGTTGAAAAGGGTTAAGAGTTGACGATGAACCTTGACTGACTTTAGAAGCTTTTCTTGCACACAAGTTTAGCCTTTCTCTCACAGAAGGTATCCCCCCACTTGTAGTTATAGCCATTATAACCATAGAACACCGTGCAACGTTCATCTTCATCATTTGGGTCGTATCGTCCCCAGTCGTAAACTGTATAAAAGAAAGTATGTATAAATGTGTATAAAGACTGATGAGAGACCGAGACGCTGATATATGTCATTAAAAATACTTTCAGAATAGTCCGATTTCAAATTTGCGATATACATATATGTTCATGTGTAAACATCATGGTTTGCATATAGTCAATTTGTCAAATTTCACATTGGTTCATATGGTTTTTAAATACAGTCACTATTTCCACTATTCAAATACTTTCAGAAAACTCAGATTTTAAAATCGTGATTTACGGTTTTATGTTTATTCACCTTGGTTTGTAAATACAGTCAGTATGGTTTACAAGTATTATAATATTTTTTGAATAGTAATATTACAAATTCGTGATACATTTTCAAATGACAACACATTGTTTGTAAATACAATAACTATAACAAATATCAAAAATAATTTTTAAGAATATTCAGATTTCATTTGTTGTGGTATATTTTCACGTTTAAACACCAAAGTCTATTTTAGAATAGCCGAACTGCAAATGTGTGATATATATTCATATACAAACACAATGTTTTGTAAATACAGTAACTATAACAAATACTTAAAATACTTTAAGAGCAGTCAGATTACGATTCGTGAAATATTTTTTATGTTAAAAAACCATGTTTTGTTAATAGGCATACAGTTAATATTACAACAATTAATATACTTTAGAATAATTGGACTTCTTTTTCGTGACAAAATGTTCTTGCTAAAAAAACGTGGTTTGTAATAACAGTCTAACAGTCTAACAGCTATTAAAGTAATTATAAAAACACAATGGTCTGTAAATACAATAACTATTACAATTAATAAAAAAAAATCAGAATAGTCAGATTTCCAATTCGTTATATAGTTTCATCTTTAAACACCGCGATTTGTAAATACAGTCACTATTACACGTATTGAACTACCTTCAGAATAGTCATAGATTTAGAATTCGTGAAATATATTCATGTTGAAACAAGATGGTTTGTAAAAACAGTCACTATTTAGAAAATTAAAAAATACTTTAGCAGTTAAGGCTGAAGTAACGTCTAATACTTATATTTCGGTGTCAATGCTGAAGTCTATACTTACATTTCGGTTCCAGTTTGCCGTTCAAAGTCTTCCATTGAAATCTTCCGCCGTCTTCTTCATCAAATGCGTACAGGCCGTTCCAATACACTTTTAAAAGTAAACAAACATGAATGTGTCGGTAACGATTCATTTCGAAAACCTTTATTTGTACACAATAACGGTTGTATATCACTGGAACACATCGATAACTTCAGAGGTCCAGATAGAAAGGGGTAGACAGCTCTTACTCCGCAATATCTCTCTTCTTTTTCAACCAGACCCAATGATGTTGATACACAAAAGAATCGTCTCAATGAGACGATTCCTTTGAGTACCTATATCATAGGGTGATATTGTCTAAAACATATTTTAGAACAGGTAAAACACCCCTTATCTAGAGTTCTTATAAATTGATTGACTGAATGGCGTTTAACACCGGTTTCAACCTTTTTCATTCATGTCACGGGAGCTAGTCCACCTAGCTATGTGCTTCCTATCCTTCTTACACCAGTACTCCACACAACATTCTTTCAACATGGACTGTTAACCATTTAGTGGAAGACGAATGATGCTTGTCACAGTGACTTTTGTTAATCGTCCGAAAGAAAGTTTTCCGAGCTTGGGTTCGAATTTACAATCTGTATCATACTTTTGTAATTACATTTATACACCATAGCGAAATTACGTGTTTGCATACCGTTTCCATTTGCAAATGTTTGATAGACGCACGTTATTTTTTAACCGAGCTGAATCTTTACTCAAAAGTTGTTCTTTAACTTAAAAAGCGAAGCTCGTTCGCAATCTAATTTTGCATGAACTATATACATGTAACTCTTTGTTGTATATGATTCATGTTGTATATGATTCATGTTGCATTATTGGACAATGTCCGGAATAACGAAGTCTTGCCTTTGTGGAGATTTGATCATAGAAGATAATAAATCTAACAACATGTATCTTACTAGTTTCTGTGTCTGGGTTCAGCTTTCTAATTTCACTTTTCAGAAACTCATTTTCCCCCATCGTTTCGACATAGACCACATCACTGTTGTTGGAAACACATATCTCCTGTTTAAATGACAAAAGAAAACGTGTCTAAGATTGTTGCGCTTCCACGATACAAGAAATGAAACGATATAAGAGCGTTAACCCTTTATAATTTACAGACGCTTTGTGGCGTCCCGGTGGTGTAGTGGTAGAGCGTCTGCCTCGGGTGTGAAAGGTCATACCAAAGACTTTATAAACAATGGTTGTAATGGCTGTCCTCCTTGGCGCTCAGGGATAAAGGGTTTGCATAACGACTGACTGGCTGGTGTCAGAATAAATGGGCCAGTAGTACTGGTAACCTACCAGGAAACGCAGTGATACAACTGAACAATGGTTAAAGGCGGCGTTAAACACCAAACAATAAAAGAAAATCTGGTGCATCTGATGCAGACGACTTTTAAAAACATTGGGGCCAAAAAACTGTTTTCAAGTATTGTACTTGCATTTGCAGAGACTTTTTATGTTTTTGTCAATATCTTTACTTTCATTTGCAGAGGTTTTTCAAATGTCGTCTGTACAGATTTGTTTTATGTGGGAAAGGGTTATTTACACGTACAGTATAATTCGGACACATGTACTATCAGCTGATTAAACACTTTTCCACATACAATAATTATGCAGCCAGAGACTTTGAAAACATCTCGGCAAAAATATTGACAATATCTAATATCAATGTTACAGTAATGTGTTCCAAAAATCATCAGTGTAATATTCATGCAAAGTATGAAAATGGATACCTCTTTACAGAAGTGTCTTAAAGGCTGTTATGACTAATTGGCGAACAATGCAGGGCTAGACCAGACTGCAGTCAATACACTTAACTAAATACAAATGTATAAACAAATCGAAACAAACAAAAAGATACATGTACTTACATAGGCATCTTCGAATATGTTCATGTCGTCTATGAACAGGTAACAATGATATTGAAATCGGATCCATGGTAAAGCACAATCTATAATTAAAGATAATTACTTAACCTTTAAATCTGCAGCAGTCGACTTTGAAAACTTTCAGGCAATCATATAATCATATAAAAACATCTCTATAAATGAAATCATAATTATTCGGTAGAGTTGAACACATTGTGGCAAAGGTTGTCTGCTACTGGTGCCTAAAAATACGTCTGTAAGTTGGAAAAGGTCACGCCATGTAATACGAAACCAAACTATTTAGGATTTAAGTTTAAACCTAAGGGTTAATTATAGCCATTTGTTAAAATTCATGAAATATTTTAAATTCATTTTTATGATGGATTTGAGCACAAGTCTGAGTTTCAAAGAAACACGATTTCTAAAAGGCTAAAAACCTATACGGAAATGCTTTGTATATTATGTCTTCCAAAGGGAAGAAAGTCAGCAAAACACTTTATATGATTAAAACTCTTTAATAATCGAATTGTCGACCACTTGGTCTTTATCAAGGTTGAATGGAAATTATACGGAAATAGTTTCGTTTTGTTAGTTTAGAATAATAAGATTTCAGGTATTCGTATGAAAATTTCCAAAGGTCTTGAACAGCACATACAATTGCAGCATTAAGATGAAAATCAATGGGGAAATTGCGAATTTGCCCACATTGAGCAACAGCGTCACCTTCTTCAATGATTTCTGATTGATATTCATACTTTTTTCTCTCTCAATATATCTAGTAACTTATTATAACTACACTGGATTGTTTCAAGCTGTTTGTCATTCAAACGGGGAAGGGGGGGTGGGGGGGGGGGGGGGGGGGGGCGGACTTTATTAAAACTTAAGTGTATGTTTGGCAAACCTGCCCTTTTTCCTAAATGAAATGTATTCTATTCTACATAAATACGCATTTATCTTGGCTAGGTTGTTTTAAGGATGACATTCGAAGAAATAAATATACCTTCGTTGTTTTTGGAACATTGAGAACAAAGTTAAACATAGCAACCATAACATTTGTTCCATATGAGGTCATGACAATTTGTGTCCAACACATAAGTTACTGCATGCGTTTTCCAACTTGCAGTGGCATATTGAAGTATTTACAGCAGAGGAAGATTTTAAATAATGTTTTCAATAACTATACTCGTATTTACTTCGAATTTACATAATTTGTCTGCTGCTGATTTTGTTGTATGTGGGAAGGACATATGTCAATTTACACCGTTTCATATTTGCTCATTCCCTACTCGATGCTGGGGAGGTCTTTGCTCCTACGAGGCTTCGTCATCGAGAAGCCTCGGATTTGATTCCCAACAATGTCAGTACAAACTACTGGCTGATTATCCTTGAAACAGATATATCAATACTTAATTATAAGTTGTAATGATTTGCTTAACAATTGATGTAAACCAAGGATCAATAAAATCCAACAACACAAGGTCGAGTCATCAATGTTTTGCCGCCCAGGTGAACCTGATAGATCGATGTCAAGAAAAATAAAACCGGTAGTAATGGACTTATACACAGGAAACGCCGTGATATAACTAAAACACAATTGATAGCGGCGTTAAACACAAACAGATAAATAATAATTTTAAAAAAAAAAAGTGAGAAAATGTTGATGGGGACTGTCTCCCGATGTGTGTCACACAACGAAGAATGTTACAATTATTACTAATGTCATAACTACGCAAAGCCATGTTGATTTCATTTTGTAATAAGAGAATTGTGTGATTATTGGCTGAATGTATAGACTTTTAAATGTTTAACTATGAAAGTAAAACGCTATTACCCATAGACAATTTCATATACAAGACTTCACTGCATACAGCAAATCAGTAGCAGACGAATTTGAAAACATCTAGGCCAAAATAAGAAAATTCTCATTTAATGAAATACAAATGGAGTTGAACGATATGTGTCAAAAGTGATCTACTTTATGCTTTATCTATATGGGAGAAAGTGTTAAACATCTATTTGTTTCCCTGTAAAACACTATTTCTGGCTAAATTACCGTTGACACAGGTAACAAGTGCCTCGTCATACTCGAGGCCCGATCCACATTTACACATGTTCTGTTGACAGGTTCCATTTATAGGTAGACAATCCGTCTCTTCGTCACACTGGTTCTCGAACATTACTAAAGTCAAGAGATAGTTAATTAATCATTTAACACACTGTGCATTAAATATAGTCAACAAGTAAAAAATTGGTGCTTCAGCAGCACAAGTACACGGCATAAAAAGAACGTCTTATAAATAACACCATCGCTGTCAAATGGCGCGTATTCGATAACGTGATCACACTAAAGATTGTTTTCTTGTTCATCGAAACACTTCTAGCAGGATAAATTCAGCTCATACTCGGTACTTAAATTCAATTCATAATAATCTTCGTAATCAATCTTTAGTCATTAAGATAAAAAAAATATCGACCACCATGCTGAACATTTCTTTCCTTCTCTCTGTCTGTCTCTGTCTCTGTCTCTCTCTCTCTGTCTCTCTCTCTCTCTCTCTCTCTCTCTCTCTCTCTCTCTATCTCTCTCTCTCTCTCTCTCTGTGTCTCTCTCTCTGTCTCTCTCTCTCTGTCTCTCTCTCTCTCTCTCTCTCTCTCTCTCTCTCTCTCTCTCTCTCTCTCTCTCTCTCTCTCTCTGTCTCTCTCTCTGTCTGTCTCTCTCTCTCTTTTTCTATCTCTCTCTCTCTCTCTCTCTTTCTATCTCTATATATATATAAATATATATATATATATATATATATTTGTATCTCTCTCTCAATCTCTCTCTTTCATTTACTCTCGCTCTATCTCTCTCTATATATCTCTCTCTCCCCCCTCTCCCACCCTTTTCTCTCTCTTTTTTTTTTCTCTCTCTCTCTCCCTCTCTCTCTCTCTTACTTACATGCACAGTTGGTGTCCAATGTTTTATTCCATTCCGCTGTCGTCAGACAGATGGCGCTGTCACCACCTACGTACCCCCGGTCACATGTATGTCTAAAGACGGATCCTTCTGTCCTGGCTTGATCTATGGGAATTCCTCCAATGGGTACCGGGCACGAACGAGCTGAAAATATAAAGATTGAGGTCCGACCACTTCAACCCAATTTCAATCTTAGCATTTACATAATCCTAGGAAATACTTGATACAACAATTGCGGATCATGTCATGCTCGTTTGAATTTATGTGCCAACAACGTAGTCATTCGTGCAGTCTAAAGTGTTTGTTTCTCATTTCAAAATGGTGCTCGTCCTTGCGCAAAGGTACTAGGTGGTATATATATGAAGGATATAAGCAGATCACCATGTCCATCTTATAAGTCTTATCAGAACCTACACAAGTTGAGATATTCTTTTAGCAAGCTTATAAATGCACTGCAGACATGCCTTTTACAAGATATCATACAATGAACGTAGAAAGCGAGATTGAAATGGCAGAAAGACATGGGCATCGCAAATTAAACATAAGTATGGTTTTGGGCATATATTTATAAATGACGGTGTTGTAATAAATTCATTTTTTTAAAATGCTTTAATACTTAAAATTTTCTTTCTCCTCATCTATGTCAAAAATGTTATCAATATTCTCAATTTATATTAAATGTAGAAACTCAGATATTCTTTTAGATGTCGAAATTAAAATGGACATTTTATTTTTTAGAAATTAAGCATTATTGAAATTCTTGCAAATAAATGGTATAAGAAATGAATTACTTTTGACCTGGAATATTTACAATTCAAAACATCAACCGAATCAGACAAAGAAAGCTTTAAAAGTAGTGTAAGATATGTAATACAAATCTAATCTTATTCATGCTTGTGTATCATTCTGTTTGTTCAAAAAAGCTCCGTGGTTGTTTTTGCTTGTTTTTTATTTGTTCCCTTATCCTACCCCATCTAATAAATGTATTACTTTATCAACATATGTGGAACTATAAAACATTTATAAAAAATACGCGTTTATTAAAATAGATGTTAGGGCTTTTAGCTTTTGAAGTAATAAGTCTCATACTGACATAAAATCAACCACAACTCCAAAGGAAAGCCCCTGTTCGATTTAGTAGGGCGTAATATTTCTTTCAGTGGATAACCTTACAAACTGTATTTCCATTTCATCATTTAAAAAGTTAAAACATATTATTAAATATTTATACTATCAAAGATGTCCTTATAAGTTAAGGTATAGACACGACATTCACTTACCTATGCACGTGGCTAATAAAGTCATAACATATTTTAAAAAAATGTTATATAATCTAGTCAATGTTTAAATTGTTAAAATGTAGAAAAGGGTAGACATCGAAATATTGATTATTGTTTGCGATTTTGTAATATGAATCTAAACAGAAATTGCTATGTTGTTGACAACGAAATACACTTTTTGCTAGTATGCCCAGCTTACACTGTTTTGGCTTATTTCCAAGAAGACTTGACTCATTCATACCCATATACATGAGTATGTTATGACGTAATAAGTGATTGTAGAGCCACAGACAAAATAACTGATAAAATATCTTATGGTGACATTTAAAATCAGAAAAAAATCACTTTTAGATAGTGATAAAACCCTGAACAATCTCCATAAAAGAAAGCTTAATTGTTAACTAAAGTTGTAAACATTGTGGCAAAAGGAGAAATGGCTTGTTTTGAGCAATGCCTCCTTTTGTCACAATGTTTTTAAAAGTCGTCTGCTGCAGATGCGTCAAGAAGCGTCTATATGTGGGAAAGGGTTAGTATATGGCAGTGCGATTTGACATCATTTAAAGGTTATTTTGGCGTATAACTACAACGGCTACATTTCCAAGCTTTCGTCAGAAAATGGTACATTTATGAATAACACATTTGTGAACGGTAAGGACCCTGATGAGGCTGTGTTAATCTACAGACAGGCTTACATGAGCCTTCTCTATACTCATATGCATTACCCCTGTCTCATATTCAGCCGTTTTCTAAATGTAGACTTTGAGTTTTGAAAACATTGAAGCAAATAAAAACAATGCTTAAAATACCATGGCGTGTTCTGGGTAAATGACAAGTACTGCTGATTACTATATCCCGACACTAGTGCATAAGGCGTAATGTTATTCCCACAATCCTGCTCGCATGCATATATGTAAACGTACGAGAGGTGTTAACCTTATATTTGAACAAATTAAAAATACCAGAAAACTCATTCTATTTGCATTTTATTAAAACAAATATATTCAATTTGAAAAATCCATAACAATAGTATAACATTCCACAACGTGTCTGAAAAAAATGCTAACGTCTTATTTATAGTTTCTAGCTGAAGTTTTCTCCACTCACTTTTCAGTGCACGTTTGAGATATGTTAAGGTGTTGACGGCTTTTCCTTTGTAAACTGCGTTTAAATATCCCCTGAATTCAAAAGTCCATTGTCACTGTATCTGGTGACTTAGGCAATCTATCATTCGGTGAAATATTCTGCAAATTTTTGGCCATGTAGAACTGAATCTTGGTGAAACACCATGTCATTGGAACTATCTCCAGGGAAGGGACATGGCATATCTTTATTCCAAAAGGGTTTAGGAACCTTTTTAACAAAGTACTTTGAGTTAAGGTGTGTGCATTAGTCAGTGGTTTTCAGTTCAGTTGGGCCGCTATAGCACACATCAGCCAATGCCATGAAACCGGCGACGAAAGCATCACGCTTAAAAGTCTTCAACTCATGACTATCACTTTGACCATTTCTGAAAAAGTAGGCTCTTCTTCTACCATAACTTCCTCTTATGTTGAACATTGCCTTATCAGAGGTAACATACTTTTGTTGAGTTACCGTCCGCTGTCACATAAACAGCTTACAAGACCTTTGTCTGCAGTGAATGATGTGCCTGGTATTCAGCTGATGAACATCGCAACGTTTCCGGAGGTTGGCTTACTATTTTTCCTAAACTGTGTGTTTGACAGTTTCTGTGGACTTCGTTGTCATCTTACGTTCTGTTGGTGGTTTAGTCTTAGATAGTATGATATGCTTAAGCACTACCGAAACTGTCCATATTTGGCGTTTGTTAAAACTTGGGATGAATTTAAACTTTTACCGGCGGTAGAAAGCAATGCTCCTTTTTAGGACAAATTTAAGTGAAAATAACCACAGAAATAATATATCTATGTTCCGTCACCACATCATTGATGTTTCTATATGAGTGTTAAGTCTTCAAAATGCCAAAGACACTACCCTCATACATCTTTAATTTTATCTCGAAAAGAATTGCCTAAACTATACAAAGTGAATGTTTAATCATAAAAGATACATAAACCAATACGGTTGAATAGCGAAGCTTAAAACGAAATATTGTTAGCACGGTGAAATTTAATGTTATGTACTGTTCAAATATAAGTTGAACACCTCTCGTACATAGATCAGAGGTAGAAAAGGTGAAACTTTTCAGATTTAATACCAATATTAACCTGAAAATGTGTTGTAATATTGGGCGTTTTCCTGCTGATAAGCTTATCCTGACACTAGTGCATAAATCGTACTGCTATTCCCGCAACGATGTTTACATTCATACATGAATAAGTATATAGAACAAATGTAGATCGAAGAAAAATAGTTTTATATTCAATACCAAAGTCAACCTGGAAGTAAGTTTGTTATGTGGGTTTTTTACGCCACCTTCAACAATTTGTTCTGTTATATCAGGGCGTTTTCTTGGTAGTTTATCATTACTACTGGTCCATTTATCCTGACATCATTGAGTCTTTTTTCTTTCTTTTTTTTAAACATATAACTTTATTAGCCACGTGCATAGATATGTGAAGGTCGTGGCCATTCTCCCTCATACCTTACAGTACATGTGTTTAAGTTAATCTATGTTAGTATATAAGGTTAATAATACGAATCAATAAAGCATGACCGCTGCACAAGGGGGTCAAACTTAAAAAGGTTGTTCGGCGATAGCTGTCTAACCTCAGTTTTGACCTAGATGTTAAACAAATGATCTAGATTGTAGACCAATGAAATCTTGTATTCAATGAATAATGTCGAAGAAATAAAGGAAATGAAACGTTTTGATTGGTTCATAGTTAAGCTGGCGTTCCTAAGAGAGGCACTAATAAGGTAAAGTTTTAAAATGAAATGTTCTGCATTCTAACTTTTAATTGTTTTCCTAAAGGAATGAATTTCATTAAAAAAAATCAGTGAACAAATATGAAATATAATATTTAAGAGCAAAATATTAATTATTTTTGAAACATGATAAGTTTTCAGTTATTTATCGTCAATTGAAACTTATACACCTCTTGGGAGCCTCGCGTAATCTCCAGTCATGTGGCGCATTCTCGGCCTTGATAATCTATTTATAGAAACTGAAGCTAGATGGAGATGGCCGATTAGCCCTTGGTTAACACATAGATTATTGTTATGATTTAGTAGTTGACACTGGGATAAAGATATAAACAAGTTGATTCCATAGTTTCCGTTTACTATTTAATAATTTCTGAGAGTTTACATATATTCGGCTGAACATGGTTCTAAAAACAAAAAGAAATAAACAAAAAACGCGCAAGCTTCACTCGATTACCGATTCTATATCTTTTAAAGCACAATGTTCAAGGAGCTGTCGAATTCTTAGATATACAACATATCCCGCCCAAAATGAAAATTTGTCACCAAATTAACAAAAGATGTCTCCTTGAATGGTAACCAGCTGGAATTGGAAACAGAAATATACAACATACTGATATGTTGGCCGAATCAGATTTTCACACAGAAGCATAAATGTCCGAGGCCAACCAAACCACACATATAAGAAGGGCAGCATTTCAGCAGTTATATATTTCTTTAATTGAATCATTAATATCTTATATCTCAAATGATTGCTATGAACCGATTCTATATCTTTTAACGAACAATGTTCTAATCGAACAATGTTCCAACTTGTACACGATTTTAATGCATTACCAATTCAAGGAACTGTCGAATTCTTAGATATATACAACATGATTGCGCAAATTTTATAATTCATAGAAAATTACTGATTGCTTTGACAAAACCCTTCTGATATTCAAGTCAAATAATATGCGCATGTTCCATTTCTTAGTGTCTTCTCATATTGATCGCCGTTTATCTTTTTCAACGATCTTTCTTGTTAAGTTGTACACGTGTTAATAAAGCTATACATTTATATGATGGAAAGAGGAAGCTTTAAAAGATAACAGAAAAACAACCAATCAAAAAGAAATTAAAAACATGCATTTTTCTGTTTGTAATACGAATATAAGTCTATATCAGAAGTTAAGAGTGGTTTTGTAACATATATCTTACAATTGTCCAGCTTCCTTTATCTGATTCGGCTTGTCTTGTGGAATTGTAAATGTTCGAGGCTAAACGTAGTCGATTTCTTAGGCCATTATTTGAAGGTGAAATTAGTTTTGTTTTACAGGAGTATATATAACGTTTTATTTCTAAAAATAAGATGTCAAGTTTAAAGTGTTTTTTACAAAATCCTAAGAGTATGTCTGAGCTTGTTATTTGTATAGTTGGATCTATTTCCCTAATATTATGTAAAATCATTTGTAGTAAAGGTTTTACCTTTTCGCATTAATAGAACAGATGTATTAGAGTTTCTTCGTTTGGTTCACAAAAAGAACACACATTTGATTAGACTAATTTCATTTTAAATAAGAGAGAATTTGTCGCTATTATTCTATGATCTATTCTTGTTTGAAACCATTAAATATAAGTGTCTTTTGTACATCTAAATATATTACCATATGTTATTTTCCAATCAATGTTGGAATTTAGATACAAAGTAGTCAGTTGTAATTGAAACCCCACAAGCATGAGGAGGATAAGCCATTACTACCATTTTTAGCTCACCTGTGCACGAAGTGCTCAGGGTGAGTTATTGTGATCGCCCTATGTCCGGCGTCCGTCGTCCGTCGGTCGTCGTCCGTCGTCCGTCGTCCGTCGTCCGTCAACATTTTCTCCTCTGTAACCGGTGGGTCAACTGGGATGAAACTTCACAGAAAGCATCCTCTCAATGGCCTCACCAGAATTCCTTAAAATTTTTGGGATCCATGCAGAATTCTGGTTTCCATGGCAACGAAATGAAAAAAACTTCAAAATTCTTAAAAAATCTTCTCCTCCGAAAGTGTCAGGCGGATTTTCAAATTATTTTGTAGAAATGATCCTTGGGTGACCCTCTATCAGATTCCTTCAAGCCATGTTGATTGGTCGAAAAACATGGCCGCCAGGGGGGGGGGGGGGGGGGGGGCTATTTTGCCGTATATGGCTATAGTGCAAACTTAAAAAATCTTCTCTTCCAAAAGTGTCAGGCCGATTTTCAAATAATTTTGTAGAAATGTTCCTTGGGTAACCCTCTATCAGATTCCTTCAAGCCATGTTGATTGGTTGAAAAACATGGCCGCCAGGGGGCGGGGCTATTTTGCCTTTTATGGTTATAGTGAAAACTTAAAAAATCTTCAACATCTTCTCCTCAGTAACCAGTGGGTCAATTGGGATGAAACTTCAGAGAAAGCATCCTCTCAATGACCTCACCAGAATTCCTTCAATTTATTGGGATCCATGCAGAATTCTGGTTTCCATGGCAACGAAACGAAAAAAACTTCAAAATTCTTCTCCTCCCAAATTGGTTTGCAGATTTTGAACTTATTTTGTAGAACTGTTCCTTGGGTGACTCTCTATCAGATTCCTTGAAGTCATGTTGATTGGTCGAAAAACATGGCCGCCAGGGGGGGCGGGGCTATTTTGCCTTATATAGCTATAGTGCAAACTTAAAAAATCTTCTTCTCCAAAAGTGTCAGGCCGATTTTCAAATAATTTTGTAGAAATGTTCCTTGGATGACCCTCTATCAGATTCCTACAAGCCATGTTGATTGGTCAAAAAACATGGCCACAAGGGGTCGGGGCTATTTTGCCTTTTATGGCTATAGTGAAAACTTAAAAAATCTTCTTCTCCAAAAGTGTCAGGCCGATTTTCAAATAATTTTGTAGAAATGTTCCTAGGGTGACCCTCTATCAGATTCCTTCAAGCCAAGTCGATTGGTCGGAAACTATGTCCGCCAGATGGCGGGGTTTATATAGCTAAAGTGAAAAAAAAAATCAGGTGAGCGATTCCAGGGCCATCATGGCCCTCTTGTTAAAGTATTTAATAAGACCGAACCCTCGACCTCCTGCATCCCAGGCGGACGCTCTACCGCATCGAAGCGGTTTCCTGAAAGTAAGAAGTCTGACGTTGTTCTTACCGTTTTTGAAACAGGAATAGGAACAGGAACCATCGTCTGTCACAGACCCGGAAATGCAGATTTCACCATTTACACACGGTCTGTGATAACAATGCGGATCTGTCTAATATGAAAGAAAGTTAACGTTAGCAGAGTTCTTCAACCAATCATACAACGCCGTACTTTTGCTACAAAATAAGATCTTGAACTAGCAAAAATATTTATGTGTGAAGTCTTGATTAATTTTCAGTGTGATCTATTAGTTTGTTCTGATTTCTCGTTTGGCGATGGGAATAGGTTAGATGAAACTTACTAACGTATTGACGATACTCTATATAAGGACTAATATGAAGCAGAAGTTTTTAAAGAGAATTATTTGATTATTTAAAAAAACAAAATAAAATTTATATGCAATTTTATTCCGTTTTCTTGGTAATTACATTTCTTCTTGAATTATTGCCAGCTCTTTCAACAAACAGACACGGTTTTCGAGCGATCCGGTAACATGAGATAAACTAAAATAAGAAACAATATATCATGCATTGTAATAACGTAAACAACTAAACATACCTGTGTAGGCCAGATGTCAATCTCGGAATACGCACCAGTTTCGTCGGCTATAGAAGGAGTCCCTGAAGTTTCGAATAACTGACACACATGCGTCTCATCTTTGAAATTAAACGATTTGCAGCTTTTCAAACGGATGCAAGACTGCGCACAAGCAATGACATCGCCGGTTTTGAAATCCCTATAAATTGGATGGGTTAATGAACGTCCTTTCGTAAGCAGATGGTCGATCTCAGCAACGCAAATATTTGCAATTACCTTCACAATTAAAGAATATAGTAACCAGATACATAACTTCGACATTTTCAACTTCATCGTTAAGCTTGTATTTACGGACGGCTTTAACACATCAATACCGACTGGAAAACTTCACTTAAATGCATAATGATTCTGTTATAAAACGCATTTCGAATAATATCCTTTTAACCTTTTCCTTTATATACAAAATTACTGCAGAGGAGAGTTCAAAGACATTTAGTAAAAAGTATGGAAACTTTCTATAAATGAAAGAACCATTATTAAATGAAGTTGAAAAACCTTGTTGCAAAAGGAAATTTATTATGAGTAATGTCTTCTTTTGCCATAACTGTTTAAAATTCGTTTGCTGCAGAGGTGTCAGAAAGCTTCTTTAAGTGGGAGAGGGTTGAAGACACATCAAGCATGAATGCAATTTAGTCTTTTAAATATTTTATGACACAATTTGCAGAAATGTTAATCTCCAACTAGAGTTTAGAACCCGTTTAACTGACTGTTTAATAATTTCCTAAAGAAATGTGCATTTTGACACATCTGCAAAAGACGAATTTTTAAAATATTGTAACAAAAGGGGTAATATCTCGTGATAAGCAATTAACCCTTTTGCCAAAATGTTTTCAACGCTATTTGCTAATTATATAATCATTTAAAGAAACGTTTGCTGCAAATGTGTTGTATACGGGTAAGGGGTTAACAGTTCTTGCAATGTTGCCATTCCAAAAGGTCATTACAATTCAATAACTAGTAAGTTTCTAATACAAATTAGTAAATATGAGCCGTCCCGCGAGAAAACCAACTTTGTGGACTATGCGTAACGCATCGTCCCGGATCAGCCAAAGCATGCCACGCAGGCTAACCTGGACAGGCACTTTTCACCTCCTTTGGATTTTCTGTTTCAGTAATCATTACTCTATACCTATATACCCCTGAGACGGAACATGTCGGTCCGGATTAGCCTGCGCGGACTGCGCAGGCTGATCTCGAACGATACATTACGCAGAAACTATAATTATTGTTTTTTTCGTTGAACGGCCCATACGTCATTTAACATTTATCTTCCTTGAACGAGGCATGAATAGTCAGTTTCGATAACAAATTATTAGATATGAGCCGTCCCCCAAGAAAACCAACATTGTGGACTCTTCCTAAAGTATCGACCCGTTCAGCCTAAGCATGCCCCGCAGGCTTACCCGGACATGCACTTTTCGCCTCCTGTGGATTTTCTGTTTCAGGAATCATTACTCTATACCTCTTTACCCCTGAGACGGAATGTCGAAAAGATTTGCAGAGGCCATAATGTTGGTTTTCACTCGGAACGGCTCATATGTAAGTTCATATGATAAGACTTGGTTTTGGACGACAATCAACATTCATTGTAGTCAACGACTTAATTCCACAAAAAACACGATTAGCTCCTGGAATAAGACGCAATTGTTGTGTCTATTCATCCACTTACTGATTTGATATGAAGATATGACAGCATTTAAGCTAGCCAGTTGCGGTGCCTCCTTGTTCTCTATAAACAGTCTAGGTTATTAAAACACGCATCCTTTATAGTTTCGATATATTATCATTGAGATCCTATGTTTTTGTCCATTCTGTTATGTTAAGCTTCATGTTTATTATTTCCAAGTATTTGTTTGATGTCGGAATAGAATTAGATAAAAGGACATAATGGTTGAAGTTAAACATTAGCTTATTATCAGTTATATTATGTGTGTATATACGCAGTAGAACAAAATATAGCCGTTTATCCCAGACCACGCAGACAGTTTTAAATAATTTCCCAATTGTCTGTAGTTTAACTGTTCGATTACCCTGTTCTGGTATAATATAAATTCACACAGAATATAAAGTCTTTTCGAAGGAGCACAATTAACCATGTAACGTGAATGTGGAGTTCGTTTTCGCTATCTAATTATGTCATTGTCAAAGAATAAGCATGGAATGTTGTAAACCGTGCGTAGCTGAAAACAGATCACATAATACGGACAATGGAGACTCCTATGTCTCGATGAAACTTTTACTTTACGTTATTACATTATATTGACCCAGATATAATCAAAGCGCCAATGGCACTGTAGTTGCGATCGTATGGAAAATCCTGCAAAGTAACAAGCAGTATATCGGTGTAGGGCTTGCGATTTTAAATAATAGTGCACTCTGGTGCGGGTAAATTTGAGAATGTATCAATCCTGCATCTTTTGACAGTAGAATAATGTTAGTTTGCCAGAATGTTGTCTTGGTGATTTTTTAGTTACGTTCTGAAACTGGTCATGATGTGTTCAAAATTAGGCCATTCCAAATTTATGGAAATCTAGTTGGTACTCGATAGACTACGGTTTTAGCTCATTAGAATGGCTATTTGTAATCTAAATTGTTCGGGTAATCACATGTTCATCACCAGGTCGCTACGCCATAATAAGATAACATATTGTGTACACTTTAGAAATGACAAAATTATCAAGAAAGGAGAGAAAACAGTATCCATTAGTTTGGTGTTTGTTTCAATGATGTCCGATATTAAACAGGTCTGTTCAATTTAAACCCTTCACATTGCATGATTGAGGGTTGTCAGAGACATATAAACACAGTGTATTTATATGTCTCTGAGGTTGTTAAACTGCTTCGAAAAATGTGAGTGCAATAACAAACACAAAACATGCACAAAAAGCACAATTTCACTATTTGCCAAACTGTTTAATTTATAAAAATATAGGCATATATTATAATGCTCGATCTCCAAACTAAATTAGGCTACACTTTCAGCATTGATTGCTATTAATTGACTCTAGAACGTGCAGACGTGTATGTTATACATAACGTGTGTACACACTGACATCGTGTGTCCTTTAAACCTTTGTAAACCAGTCTTATCATCTAGACGCTTTCATATATTTAAACAACTACAAAATAAAGCGTTTATAATATTGAGATTTAAGAACACCAGTCTCGCGAGCTATTTATAGAACCTTTTGGAATTTCCAAATTTGAGTATCATCAGAGCTATTTGCAAGGCAGATAGAACGCGCAATGATATTTATTATCTGCCCAATCATGACGGAGATAATATTATCATATTTTAACTCTATGTAGATAATGTCGCGATAAAACTCAAATATTAGTAACAATCCGGTACCTAAGTAGAACTGACATAATTATTATTAATCGCGTCTCTGCATCAATGATGGAACTATAACGGATGTGAGTAAATTGGTTTGCTGTAAGGAAAATAAATATCAACGGGGTTTTCAAAACCGACTATGTAAATAGTTTTCGTTGTTGTTGTTTCTGTTAGCATTGTGGCGATTGTCAAACCAATCGCCACAACAACTGGTATTTTAAAGTTGTCAGCTGTGTCTGACGACGTTGCCCTCATTGGAGCGTCCACATCGTGGGTTCGATCCCCCGCTGTGTGATACCAAATACTTTATGAATGGTAGTTATGGCTACCCTCCTTGGCGCTCCGGGTTGCAGGTTAGTTCGAGTATCCTACCTGATTTTGAATATGTTAGACTCGAAGCATGTTGACGTATAACTATCCTATGCAACCGATGTGTCCTCGATATAGATATTTTTTTAATCGACGTTGAAAACAAAGTTGACCTTAATATATTGTGTGAATAACGTCGACGTCATACATGAGATTGTATTGCAGTTTGTAACTTCGTTTTCATATGCACACGTTAACCCTTTACCTCATATAGACACTTTCTGACGCCTATGCAAGAGACGGCTTTTTGAAAAAAGAAAAGTGTACAGTAATCTCATATACACTTTATTTGTAATACAGTTTTCGGAAAGACATAGCTTAAAAGCACGTGGTGTGTTTCAAAGGCCAAAAGAAGGTCGTATCTCTGTTAAATAATCAAATAATACGTTCAATGCGGGTCGTTTCGATTCCCAGGAAGAATTATAATTAGTCGCAATAAATATTCTTCACTCGTATCTGCGTCATAGAATTACCAACATTCAATTGTTAAGCAAAGAAACGCGAAGTGAGTCCATGCAAAGACAGTGACATTTAAATCAGTTATATATATTCAGCAAATTCTATACCGAGTTACTGCAAATACAAAGAAGTCAGAAAACCAATTTAAAAGGTTAACGGCATTTTAACCAAGACACACTTCCAGATCACCGGTGTCCAGCTGTATCGCAAGTTTTTTAGATTATGCGGGTATTAGATTTGGTCTACTGTGATTTCCTACGTATAAAACACACGAACGTCTTCGTCCTTATCCTACCGATTGTCCGGGTGGGGCAGCAGTTAGACGGTCCGCCTCGGAGGCGGGAGACCGGGCTAACCGAGTATCTGGGTGAGGCATTGGTTCGATGGTCTGCCTCGGAGGCGAGAGACCGCGTAAACCGAGTGTTTGGGTGAGGCAGTGGCTAGAGGGTCCGTCTCGGAGGTGAGAGACCGGGCTTCGACCCCCGCTCGTGCCATACAAAATATGAGCCGTCCCGCGGGAAAACCAACAGTATGGACTCTGCGTAATGTATTGACCGAGATCTGCCGGCGCGGTCCGCGCAGTCGAATACGAGCCGACAAATTCCTTCTCAGGAGTATAGAGGTATTGAGTAATTAATGACTCTTGAAACAGAAAATCCACAGGAGGTGAAAATTGTTTGTCTTGGTTAGCCTGCACTGCATGCTTAGGCTGATCCGAGTCGATGCTTTACGCAGGGTCCATAATCTTGATTTTCTCGCAGGATGGCTCATGTGTTATAGTAGCAAACGTTTCCGTCCTTGCCGCTCAGGGCTGCATGGATAGAATAACGAGGGGGTACATCGGTGTCAGGATAAATACTACCGGTAGTACTGGTACTGGTATATATAGTATTGGGAATTTACAAATGATTGGTTGTTTGGTGTTTTATGCAGCAATTATTTAAGTGTGTGAAGTTGGCAGAGCATTAGACGTTCGACATTAGACATTCAAAAAAATGAATTTCGATTAGACATTCGAAGAAAGATTGGCAAATTTAAAATATCGAATGTCTAATTAGACATTAGACATTCAATTAGACATTCGCAAATTACCATACTTAGGTCTCGCATTCGTCGGAGATCAATGTACATGCAAAAAACGAATGTCTAATTGGTCAGTTAGACATTAGACATTCGATTAGACATTCACAAATTAAGAGATTTAGGTACCAAATTTGTCTGAGGTCATTGTACATGCAAAAAACGAATGTCTAATTGGTCAGTTAGACATTAGACATTCGATTAGACATTCGCAAATTACCATACTTAGGTCTCGCATTCGTCGGAGATCAATGTACATGCAAAAAACGAATGTCTAATTGGTCAGTTAGACATTAGACATTCGATTAGACATTCACAAATTAAGAGATTTAGGTACCAAATTTGTCTGAGGTCATTGTACATGCAAAAAACGAATGTCTAATTGGTCAGTTAGACATTAGACATTCGATTAGACATTCGTAAATTACCATACATAGGTTCCAAATTCGTCTGAGGTCATTGTACATTAAAAAAACGAATGTCTAATTGGTCAGTTAGACATAAGACATTCGATTAGACATTCGCAATTTAAGACATTTAGGTACCAAATTTGACGGAGGTCATTTTACATGCAAAAAACGAATGTCTAATTGGTCAATTAGACATTAGACATTCGATTAGACATTCGCAAATTACCATACTTAGGTTCCAAATTCGTTGAATATCAATGTACACGCAATAAACGAATGTCTTATTGGTCAGTTAGACATTAGACATTCGATTAGACATTCGCGAATTACGAGATTTAGGTTCCAAATTCGTCGTAGGTCATTGTACACTAAGAAAACGAATGTCTAATTTGTCAGTTAGACATTAGACATTCGATTAGACATTCGCAAATTAAGAGATGTAGGTACCAAATTCGTCGTAGATCATTTTACATGCAAAAAACGAATGTCTAATTGGTCAGTTAGACATAAGACATTCGATTAGACATTCGCAAATTAAGAGAATTAGGTACCAAATTTGTCTGAGGTCATTGTACATGCAAACAACGAATGTCTAATGTCTAACGGACCAATTAGACATTCGTTTTTTTTTGCATGTACAATGACCTCCGACAAATTTGGTATCTAAATATCTTAATTTGCGAATGTCTAATCGAATGTCTAATGTCTAACTTACCAATTAGACATTCGTTTTTTGCATGTACATTGATCTCCGACAAATTTGGTACCTAAATATCTTAAGTTGCGAATGTCTAATCGAATGTCTAAAGTCTAACTGACCAATTAGACATTCCTTTTTTTGCATGTACAATGACCTCCGACAAATTTGGAACCTAAATCTATTCATTTGCGAATGTATAATTAAATGTCTAATGTCTAAATGACCAATTAGACATTCGTTGTTTGCATTTACATTGATCTTCAACGAATTTGGAACATAAGTATGGTAATTTGGGAATGTCTAATCGAATGGCTAATGTCTAATTGACCAATTAGTCAATTAGACATTCGTTTTTTGCATGTAAAATGACCTCCTACAAATTTGGTACCTAAATCTCTTAAATTGCGAATGTCTAATCGAATGTCTAATATCTAACTGACCAATTAGACATTCGTTTTTTGCATGTAAAATGACCTCAGACAAATTTGGTACCTAAATCTCTTCATTTGCGAATGTCTAATCGAATGTCTAATGTCTAACTGACCAATTAGACATTCGTTTTTTTAATGTACATTGATCTGCGACGAATTTGGAACCTAAGTATGGTAATTTTCGAATGTCTAATCGAATGTCTAATGTCTAACTGACCAATTAGAATTTCGTTATTTGCATGTACAATGACCTCCGACAAATTTGGTACATAAATCTCTTAATTTGCGAATGTCTAATCGAATGTCTAATGTCTAACTGACCAATTAGACATTCGTTTTTTGCATGTACAATGACCTCAGACAAATTTGATACCTAAATCTCTTAATTTGCGAATGTCTAATCGAATGTCTTATGTCTAACTGACCAATAAGACATTCGTTAAAATGATCTACGACGAACTTGGTACCTACATCTCTTAATTTGCGAATGTCTAATCGAATGTCTAATGTCTAACTGACAAATTAGACATTCGTTTTTTTAGTGTACAATGACCTACGACGAATTTGGAACCTAAATCTCTTAATTCGTGAATGTCTAATCGAATGTCTAGCTGACCAATTAGACATTCGTTTTTTTAATGTACATTGATCTCCGACAAATTTGGAACATAAGTATGGTAATTTGCGAATGTCTTATCGAATATCTAATGTCTAACTGACCAATTAGACATTCGTTTTTTGCATGTACATTGATCTTCAACGAATTTGGAACCTAAGTATGGTAATTTGCGAATGTCTAATCGAATGGCTAATGTCTAATTGACCAATTAGACATTCGTTTTTTGCATGTAAAATGACCTCCGACAAATTTGGTACCAAAATCTCTTAATTTGCGAATGTCTAATCGAACGTCTAATGTCTAACTGACCAATTAGACATTCTTTTTTTTGCATGTACAATGACCTCCGACAAATTTGGTACCTAAATCTCTTAATTTGCGAATGTCTAATCGAATGTCTAATGTCTAACTGACCAATTAGACATTCGTTTTTTAATGTACATTGATCTGCGACGAATTTGGAACCTAAGTATGATAATTTGCGAATGTCTAATCGAATGTCTAATGTCTAACTGACCAATTAGAATTTCGTTATTTGCATGTACAATGACCTCCGACAAATTTGGTACATAAATCTCTTAATTTGCGAATGTCTAATCGAATGTCTAATGTCTAGCTGACCAATTAGACATTCGTTTTTTGCATGTACAATGACCTCAGACGAATTTGATACCTAAATCTCTTAATTTGCGAATGTCTAATCGAATGTCTAATGTCTAACTGACCAATAAGACATTCGTTTTTTGCATGTAAAATGATCTACGACGAATTTGGTACCTACATCTCTTAATTTGCGAATGTCTAATCGAATGTCTAATGTCTAACTGACAAATTAGACATTCGTTTGTTTAGTGTACAATGACCTACGACGAATTTGGAACCTAAATCTCTTAATTCGCGAATGTCTTATCGAATGTCTAGCTGACCAATTAGACATTCGTTTTTTTAATGTACATTGATCTCCGACAAATTTGGAACCTAAGTATGGTAATTTGCGAATGTCTAATCGAATATCTAATGTCTAACTGACCAATTAGACATTCGTTTTTTGCATGTAAAATGACCTCCGACAAATTTGGTACCAAAATCTCTTAATTTGCGAATGTCTAATCGAATGTCTAATGTCTAACTGACCAATTAGACATTCTTTGTTTGCATGTACAATGACCTCCGACAAATTTGGTACATAAATCTCTTAATTTGCGAATGTCTAATCGAATGTCTAATGTCTAACTGACCAATTAGAATTTCGTTATTTGCATGTAAAATGACCTCCGACAAATTTGGTACATAAATCTCTTAATTTGCGAATGTCTAATCGAATGTCTAATGTCTAACTGACCAATTAGACATTCGTTTTTTGCATGTACAACGACCTCAGACGAATTTGATACCTAAATCTCTTAATTTGCGAATGTCTAATCGAATGTCTAATGTCTAACTGACCAATAAGACATTCGTTTTTTGCATGTAAAATGATCTACGACGAATTTGGTACCTACATCTCTTAATTTGCGAATGTCTAATCGAATGTCTAATCTCTAACTGACAAATTAGACATTCGGTTTTTTAGTGTACAATGACCTACGACGAATTTGGAACCTAAATCTCTTAATTCGCGAATGTCTAATCGAATGTCTAGCTGACCAATTAGACATTCGTTTTTTTAATGTACATTGATCTCCGACAAATTTGGAACCTAAGTATGGTAATTTGCGAATGTCTAATCGAATATCTAATGTCTAACTGACCAATTAGACATTCGTTTTTTGCATGTACATTGATCTTCAACGAATTTGGAACCTAAGTATGGTAATTTGCGAATGTCTAATCGAATGTCTAATGTCTAACTGACCAATTAGAATTTCGTTTTTTGCATGTAAAATGACCTCCGACAAATTTGGTACCAAAATCTCTTAATTTTCGAATGTCTAATCGAATGTCTAATGTCTAACTGACCAATTAGACATTCGTTTTTTGCATGTAAAATGACCTCAGACAAATTTGGTACCTAAATCTCTTAATTTGCGAATGTCTAATCGAATGTCTAATGTCTAACTGACCAATTAGACATTCGTTTTTTAATGTACATTGATCTGCGACGAATTTGGAACCTAAGTATGGTAATTTGCGAATGTCTAATCGAATGTCTAATGTCTAACTGACCAATTAGAATTTCGTTATTTGCATGTACAATGACCTCCGACAAATTTGGTACATAAATCTCTTAATTTGCGAATGTCTAATCGAATGTCTAATGTCTAGCTGACCAATTAGACATTCGTTTTTTGCATGTACAATGACCTCAGACGAATTTGATACCTAAATCTCTTAATTTGCGAATGTCTAATCGAATGTCTAATGTCTAACTGACCAATAAGACATTCGTTTTTTGCATGTAAAATGATCTACGACGAATTTGGTACCTACATATCTTAATTTGCGAATGTCTAATCGAATGTCTAATGTCTAACTGACAAATTAGACATTCGTTTGTTTAGTGTACAATGACCTACGACGAATTTGGAACCTAAATCTCTTAATTCGCGAATGTCTTATCGAATGTCTAGCTGACCAATTAGACATTCGTTTTTTTAATGTACATTGATCTCCGACAAATTTGGAACCTAAGTATGGTAATTTGCGAATGTCTAATCGAATATCTAATGTCTAACTGACCAATTAGACATTCGTTTTTTGCATGTAAAATGACCTCCGACAAATTTGGTACCAAAATCTCTTAATTTGCGAATGTCTAATCGAATGTCTAATGTCTAACTGACCAATTAGACATTCTTTGTTTGCATGTACAATGACCTCCGACAAATTTGGTACATAAATCTCTTAATTTGCGAATGTCTAATCGAATGTCTAATGTCTAACTGACCAATTAGAATTTCGTTATTTGCATGTAAAATGACCTCCGACAAATTTGGTACATAAATCTCTTAATTTGCGAATGTCTAATCGAATGTCTAATGTCTAACTGACCAATTAGACATTCGTTTTTTGCATGTACAACGACCTCAGACGAATTTGATACCTAAATCTCTTAATTTGCGAATGTCTAATCGAATGTCTAATGTCTAACTGACCAATAAGACATTCGTTTTTTGCATGTAAAATGACCTCCGACAAATTTGGTACCAAAATCTCTTAATTTGCGAATGTCTAATCGAATGTCTAATGTCTAACTGACCAATTAGACATTCTTTGTTTGCATGTACAATGACCTCTGACGAATTTGGTACCTACATCTCTTAATTTGCGAATGTCTAATCGAATGTCTAATCTCTAACTGACAAATTAGACATTCGGTTTTTTAGTGTACAATGACCTACGACGAATTTGGAACCTAAATCTCTTAATTCGCGAATGTCTAATCGAATGTCTTGCTGACCAATTAGACATTCGTTTTTTTAATGTACATTGATCTCCGACAAATTTGGAACCTAAGTATGGTAATTTGCGAATGTCTCATCGAATATCTAATGTCTAACTGACCAATTAGACATTCGTTTTTTGCATGTACATTGATCTTCAACGAATTTGGAACCTAAGTATGGTAATTTGCGAATGTCTAATCGAATGTCTAATGTCTAACTGACCAATTAGAATTTCGTTTTTTGCATGTAAAATGACCTCCGACAAATTTGGTACCAAAATCTCTTAATTTTCGAATGTCTAATCGAATGTCTAATGTCTAACTGACCAATTAGACATTCGTTTTTTGCATGTAAAATGACCTCAGACAAATTTGGTACCTAAATCTCTTCATTTGCGAATGTCTAATCGAATGTCTAATGTCTAACTGACCAATTAGACATTCGTTTTTTTAATGTACATTGATCTGCGACGAATTTGGAACCTAAGTATGGTAATTTGCGAATGTCTAATCGAATGTCTAATGTCTAACTGATCAATTAGAATTTCGTTATTTGCATGTACAATGACCTCCGACAAATTTGGTACATAAATCTCTTCATTTGCGAATGTCTAATCGAATGTCTAATGTCTAACTGACCAATTAGACATTCGTTTTTTGCATGTACAATGACCTCAGACAAATTTGGTACCTAAATCTCTTCATTTGCGAATGTCTAATCGAATGTCTAATGTCTAACTGACCAATTAGACATTCGTTTTTTGTATGTACAATGACCTCAGACAAAGTTGGTACCTACCTAAATCTCTTAATTCGCAAATGTCTAATCGAATGTCTAATGTCTAACTGACCAATTAGAAATTCGTTTTTTGCATGTACATTGATCTCCGACAAATTCGAGACCTAAGTATGGTAATTTGCGAATGTCTAATCGAATGTCTAATGTCTAATTAGACATTCGATATTTTGAATTTGCGAATCTTTCTTCTAATGTCTAATCGAATGTCTAATGTCTAACGTCTAATGCTCTGCCAACTTCACACACTTTTTGAGACGACCCCTTAAATTTGAGCCTATTCCGAAGTCCGTTTCAGTTTACGTTTACGTTTCAGGTTTTGTTGGAAAGGTCCAATAGTAAATAAACACTCCGTCAATAGTCAACTCCTTTAATGTCTACAGCATAATGGGAAATGATGTACTACTCACTGGATGCGTCCATTTTTAGTTGACCAGGTGATTTCTTGTTTTGATAATGCCTTCTCAGAAAGCACAAAGCATCAATGACTTTGAATGCCAAATGACTGCAGGACATATTGACCTTGGACAAACAATAGCCAATTTCAATCATCTTCTATGATTTAAATTCTAAACCATTTTTGACAGTTTTCATAGTAATTAATATGGAATATGAGATGTTAATCTGCTAATAACATGTTTGACTTACATCAAACAGGAAACTAACAGCTCTCTGGTTTAGGATAATGTATAACTAGATTGGTGTGCAACACCCGATGACTCAAATTGTGTTATTAAATTGTTCGCAATGTCAGTTGACATTTGCATCACTCTGTCATATGAAATACACAACCCTCTACAATGCAAAATGTCGATCAATTCCCGCTTCCTAGTCTTGCCATAAATAATTAACACTAAATAAAAGGGAAGCATTGATTCTCGATCAGAGTTGTGACATTGATAAGTAGTGTTTTTCGTTTTCGTTTAAGCGTATTAAACACTATATGAGTTGTGTTAAAGTATTCAAAATATTCGAGGAACTTTCAGTACTCCCTGTTTCATTTGAAATATCCCTGCCATTTAGGATCATTTCTACAGGTACTCTCAGGGATTATGGAATGTCATGGTATTGTTGTTCCATTAAAGAACCACGAAAAATGTACTTTGATTTGAAAATGTCTTTCCTAACAATTTGTGCAAAACGCATCACTATTTATGTATTATTTTCCTAACTACTCTTGTGTTCTTCAAGTGATGGCAAATGAGTCGAATTTGAAATTGATTCTATGCCCAACTGTTTTAATCTATTTACATACATCTTATTAATTTTAGCAAGTTTGAAAATGTTTCTTTCTTGAAAAATTCGTCAATCATTGTTTTCAAATGTTTCAATGTAACTGACTAGCTCTGCAAGTGCAGTTGCCTTGTTTTTCATTGTGTCTGTGTCAGGTGTACAAAACTTTGGTATCTATTGTAGAAACTTGTCAAACATTTCTTATGATACAAATAATCTGTTGCCGTCATGTTAGCTTAGTTAAGAAATGGGAGTCTTGTAGCTCTGTAGCAATATGTCTTATCGTATCGTCTATAATTGATGTTCCTACTCAATGACATTCAATCTCATTACAGAAAAAGCAACGATTTGTTGAAATATCCTCTATCTCAATGCTTCTCCTCATTCTTTCCTTTACAGGGGAATGTTCCACAATTTCTTTGTGCAAAACATCTGTGTTTTTTCTTTTGACTGCACGACTACTTTTGTCAGCATTACACATGTCGAAACATGTTTCATGCCACACCGCTTCATGACTTTTAAGAGTTTCTGAAATTCTAAGTCCATCATCAAGTCCTTGAACATCTTTTATTCCAAGTGGTAAAGCGTCTAATTCATTTAATTTACTGAGCCACTCAGCCAGTCGGTCATAGCTTATGACATTAACTTTCTTTACCGGTTAACAAGTGGAATTTCTCTTTTCTTCTGACACAAACAGCAAAGAGACCAGTTGGTAAGATCAGTTTGTCACAGGAAACTAGAACTGCCTTAGTAGACATTTTTATTTCTAAATACTCTAAGCTTGTGTGATATCTGCAGAACAGAATCCGGTAAGTGCAGTTTCGTCATTAGTATATTGTAGCACTCTGGCCAGCTACATCAAATTGTCCACGAGGAAAACACAGGTAAATAAACGAAAACGTATAGTGGTACTTTTCGTTTTATTGTGAAGATATAATTCGAAGGTTAACCCTAGAGAGAGTCCCATGCCTACGGAATACCGTTAGGGCCATCGCCTATGAATGTGTTGATCTGAAACGCGATACTCGACAGCACGATGATGATAACACGACAGTACGATGATGATAACGCGACAGTACGATACTACGATATTACGATGGTGAAAACGCGACAGTACGATGGTGTAAACGCGACAGTACGATGGTGAAAACACGATAATACGACAGTACGATGATGATAATGCGATATACTATCGTGTTTTCACCATCGTACTGTCGCGTTTTCACCATCGTAATATCGTAGTATCGTACTGTCGCGTTATCATCATCGTACTGTCGCGTTATCATCATCGCACTGTCGTGTTATCATCATTTTGCTGTCGCGTTATCACCATCGTACCGTCGTGTTATCATCATCGTACTGTCGCGTTATCACCATCGTACCGTCGTGTTATCATCATCGTACAGTCGCGTTATCACCATCGTACCGTCGTGTTATCATCATCGTACTGTCGCGTTATCACCATCGTACCGTCGCGTTATCACCATCGTACCGTCGCGTTATCACCATCGTACCGTCGCGTTATCACCATCGTACCGTCGTGTTATCATCATCGTACCGTCGTGTTATCATCATCGTACCGTCGTGTTATTATCATCGTACCGTCGTGTTATCACCGTGTTATCTCTCTCTCTATCTCTATCTATGCATGTCTCTCTGGGCGCTTCCTCAAAACATACATTATATATACTACAAGGCTGGCGCCATATACACGTGATATCCCGTATATAGTTAAACTCACAATGGATCTAATATCTCACGTATACCTCTACCCTCATTGTGTTACATTATCTCTAGTTCTCAACTGAAATAGAACGAAAAATAACAACAACGGAATATCATCCAAACATATGAAATGAAAGATAGATCTATAGGCGAGAAATCAGACGTACATACACCTTCTTCTATAAACAAAATCAGGCGAGGCAAACAATTTTATGTAATTAAACCATTTGTTAGTAATATATATATATATATATATATATATATATGTATATATATATGTGTGTGTCTATCTTTCTGACGTGTTGATTGCTTGTTATTTACTTGGGTAATATATTTTAAACATGTACATGGAATTTGATGTAACTATATCCTGATGTTAATATAGTCGACTCTATCTGGCCCGTGACAACGACTAGATAAATATGCAGGCCTAAATGTATACATACTGCGTATTTGTTTTGTCAATTCTTCAGAAAAATCTTTGGAAGCACTGTGAAAAAAGTAGAAATTGTCAACAATTAGCTACTTCGCATTTCATCTTTTCCCACATTTCTTTCTATTCTTTATTGTAATCAGATTTCTCTCAATTAACAACTGATAACGCAAATGTTACGAGTGGATCAGCATTTTCACGTTGAGATAATTTACGGTAGCGACACGAGCATTATTGAGTTGACGAGAGTGGACCTGACTCTTAAAAACAGTAAACTTTTCAGATAGCTATTAACATATAGGCCTGATTTCTGTAAATCTGTTTTATACAACTTCTGAAAACATTGTGGATTATTGAGGAAATCCTGTTTAGCAGTCTACCTTTAATATTTGTATATATTTTAAGAATCGTCCGTGTAGACGTTTTGTACGATATTGTTAAGGACTATGTCATGGCCGAAATAAGAAAATTAGTGGGTGGGGTATAAAAGTTAAAATTGTCAAAACGTAGAGGACCCTGGGCCATGTAACTATTATAACCTGGTCAGATAAACTTTTTTAAATGTATCTGAATGAAAGAAAATAATTGAAAGGTTTAGGTTGGTAATTTATAGGCAAATTATGTGACCAATGTTTGGCTCAGCTTTGCACATTGTTAAGTTATTTAATATATAAATAAAATACCTGTAATAGTTAGGTTAAGTATCCTTGTAGATGCAACGAGCCTTCAATGTTCAAATAAATGCCTATATGTCTTCCAGAGAACTGAGATTGTAGTTTTCTGTATAAGACAAACTGCTATGAAGACGTTCTAACATTCCATTCTTCTATATATAGGAATCCGCTGTGGTCGAGTGGTTAGCGTCAGGGATTTCGAAACCGGGTGTTCCGAGTTCGATTCCTAGTCGCGGCACTACGGTCATGGTGGAGTGCCCTTGGGCAAGGCACATTTTCTAGCCTAGTACTGGTTTGTTTACCCAGGATCATGAATAAGTGAACTGTCGCCGTGATATAACTGAAATATTGTTGAAAGCGGCGTAAAACCCCAATAAATAAATAAATAAAATTCTTCTATATAATAACCATGTTTCCAAGAATATCTACTAGAATAATCAGTGCTTTGGGAATAACAACACATTTATAGATAATATAGCTAGTTAAGGGATTAGGCCCATTTACGTGAAGCCCTTCCTTGATAACCCCTTATTTTCCTATCAATATGTTTAGTAAGTATCGACTAGTCTGCATATGTATTATATATATATGTATGTTCTATTCCCAAATGATTATATTCCTCTTTTTCATAAATAATTTCATTACCTATGACCCATGACCCAAGAACGAGAAATGCGTTTATATGCATGCTTTGACTCATTAAAAGTGGCAACTGCACACTTGTTGGAGTTATACTGGTATCTCCACAAACACGAGTATTTGTAACACATATCAATCATAGTTTTTAAAGATGTAATGGGTGAAGAGAGAAGGGCCATGTCGTCTGCAAAAGATGGGGCACACACATGGAGCCCTTCAAATTGAAATCCTATAAGAGCTTTTCGAACAACTAACTGTCATTCTCTTTAGAAAATCTTACACTTTCATGAAGAATAACGGATGTCAAAGGACTACCCATATTGGACAGAAACCTGTAAATACCTTGTAAAAACTATTTTATACATTGAGCCCTGTTTTACTAGATTAAAGTTTGTGCTGGACTTCTTGGTTATAAGAGTAAACATTATATCAGATATGATATAGGTATAATGACGTTAATATATAACAAGCCAATGCTAGTTTTGTATTGAGTTTCTTCTTGTTATAAGTTTGCCGGACCCTATTCCATTCTGTTGTAGTATAAGTTAACACCTCTATCGGTGAACCGTTGTCACATCTGTTAAATATCGGTAATTAACCGTTATTAAATCAGTGTATGTTTTGTTGGCTAATCCGGCGATATTGCTTTGGGCTGAACTGTATTACTACTCTATTGTCAAAATGTGAGGTCCATTATTCTCTCATTTTCACTCAACGGTTAAGCTGTGAAGACATGCTTTTTATACATGGAGTTGAAAAAATATGGCGCCCAGCTATCTATGTGGTAAGCATTTTTTTAATTTGAAATACTATATATATTACATTGTGGTTTATGATAAGACATGGACGTACATGTGTAAAAGACTTATCTACGCTACTGGTGAAAATAAAATAAAACCAGTTTAGAGACTTAAGAAATGGTAGAAGAATTTTTTCTCCTTGTGTAAATGATTGTCTGGTTAGCCCTTCGATTGAATTCATGGTATCAGGATACATGGACTAGTTGTACTGTTTGATTACCAAGGAAACGTCAGGATATAACTGAAATATTGTTGAAAGTGGCGGTAAACACCATACACAATTACACTGCACTTATACCTATGAGGAACCCCTGTCTCAATTGTGTGCGGTTTCTTATTTACAAAAAGCAGGCATATGTTTGACACGTCTGCGGCAGACAAGTAAGAACATATTGTGACAAAAAGAGCAATTACTTATGAGTATTTTCTCCTTTAGCCACAATGTTTTCTACACTACTTTATAATTCTTTTTTCATTTTTAAAGAGTTTCCATAGTTTTAACTGGATGTTTTCATAGTCGTCTGCTGAAGATTTGTTTTATTTTGGAAGGGTTAAACCATCCCCAAGCTTTTATCAGAGACGAGTGCTCCACACTGAGATGAACCAATTACAATGTTCACCCGCAATTCGGATCAGTTACGGTTGATTCATCCTATCTGTTCTACCAGAGTTATAGAATATTGTATTAATCAAAATATAGTGTTTAGTAATAACTAAGAATCATTTGCCAATGTATTCATTAACAATAATTCTTGGTTAACTAAACATAATAGTACTTCTCTGGCATATTATAATATATTTGTTGTATCCGTGTATTTAAATCATGTAAATGAATGTATTTCAGGTCATTAAGCCATATTTTTTACGTGTATATACTTGTACATGGCCAATGGTACTTATGTGCCGACTTGCCTAAATAAAACAAATTGAGTTGAGTTGATTTCTTCCGAGGCTATTACGATGCGTGTTTGTTTGAATGGTGATTAAGACCATTTTCAATACAATTTAAGTATCAATTAAGTAATTTATGTCACTAGACTTTCATTTACTAACGCCAACTGTCAGTTTGTTGTAGAAATCAACATTATTTAGAAATGTAGTCCACCTTTTAAATATGAGCGGCGATTTGCGAAAATTAATTGCTACCGTTGTAAAATAAGATCAGCCAGCGCATCTGCAGTCTGATCTAGATCTGTACTGTCGACCGTTGCATAATATAAACAAAACAACAACACTGTGAAATATAAACGGCCGCGTCATACCAAAGACTTGGAACAACGGTGGTAATAGCTTTCCGGGGTGATATGTAATTGACATAGGGCTAGAGGGTTTTGAACGCGATTTGATATACACTAAAGTTAATTAGTACTAGAGTGAGAACGGTATGGCAAAATATACGAATGGGCCCTGTTCTTTTTCTAGAATATAGTGATCTAAGCCAAACTGATGGAATGGCTGGACAGAGGAGAGTTTTTTCTACAATCAAATGCCCGAAAAACTTGGATCGGGCTACTTTTGAATGTTTGCGAGATGGTACAAATGTCGAATACGCACATGAGCGTACATTTTAGGTATCACACTGATGTACTTTATCCTAAATGAATGTTTATATAATATATCTTTAGGTGCTACCTATTTACGAAAAAACACTTAAAATTAAACAGCATAATTTGGCAATTACAGTTGATTTTTAAAAGTATTTGACTAGACGGGGGTCGTTGGGTAATTTCTTCTTTTCAGCCCTTTTCTGATGTCACCTGGCGACTACCTTTTAAAACCGGTCTGAAAGGCTGGAACAAATAGTGTAGGGGGTCACATTTCTGTTTAATTCTATCCCTAAAACAGACGATTATTCCAGCCCTTTTCTGATGCCACTTGGTGACTACCCTTTTCACCCAATCAATATGTATTGAACCATTTTGTAGAGGGTCACCCATAGAACATCTTGGAATTCGAAGAAGCTGATTCACAGGAGAACGATTTTTAAAGTTTTGCAATTTCCACCCCATTCTGAAACCGCAGCAAACCAATTTATAGGTAGAATATAAATTGGTGAATAATTTTTAATGAGGGTCACCAAAGTAACATTCATGTCAAGTTTGGTTAATATCGCATCAGCAGTTTCAGAGAATAAATGTAACCTCAAGTGTTTACAAGATGTTCCTATATTTGGCCTAGTGAACTATTTTTTACCTGATATGACCCATATTCGAACATGGACTAGATATCATCAAGAAATCCTTCTGACAAAGTTTCAACTTGCTCATAGTAGAAATGCGGCCTCCGGAAACTTTTTCCTTCAATTTGGCCTGTTTTTTATCAGGCATGACTCATATTCGACCTTGACCTAGATATTATTCAGAGAAACATTCTGACAAAATTTGAAGATGCTGAAGCAAAATTCGGCTTCTTCAATGTTAACTCGATTTTCCTTCAATTTGTCCTAGTGACCTAGTTTTTAAAAAGACATGACCAATATTTGAAATAGGGACTACATATCATCAAGACAAACATCTGAAAAGGTTTGAACATGCTCAAATTAAAAATGCAGCATCTATAGTGTTAACATGATTTCCTTTCAATTTGGCCTAGTGACCTAGTTTCTGACCCAATATGACCCATATTCTAACTTGTCCAAGATCTGATAGAGATAAATGTTCTGATATACTTTCATGAAGATCTGATGCAAAACGTAGCCTGTAGAGTGTTAACAAGGCAATTGTTGACGCCGGACAGACGCAGGACAAAATGTGACCACAATTGCTCACATTGAGCACTTCGTGCACAAGTCAGCTGAAAAGTAAAAGTGTAACATTAAAGCTCAAATCTTAACTTTAATTGTTGTAGATATTGTGAAAGAAAATATTTTACACACAAAGCTTTGAAAAATAACCTAATATTTATGAAAAAATTGCATAAGAGAAGCATTTATTAACCCATTTTCACATACAAGGAATTTGAAGGTGATTACTTAAAAATGATCATAGTCTTGAGTAAAGCATGATAAATCTTAGTATAAGAAATTGCAATTCTGAGATTTAATGCAAATTTATCTTAGTTGGAAAATAAAAAATATTCATCATGAGAAATTTATGTGTTCATTTCATTGGATACATCAGAAGTAGTCTGTAAGTGGTTAAGGATTAATCCTTTTCGACATGTAGAAGCTTTCTTCCACCTCCGCATAAGAATTTTTTTGAAAAACATTGTGACAAAAGGACATATTGTTCATGATGAACAATTTCCCTCCTTTGTCACAATTTGTTTACTCTATCAAATAATAACACTTTCCTATTAATACATTTTCCAAAATAAAACCAAAATTTTTTCAAAGTGGTTTGCTGCAGATTTGTTCCAGTGTTTTTTCCCCTATATGAGTCTATGAAAAACAAGTGACCCCCGGGGAGGGGTCATTTTTTATCCAAGTGCTATAATTAGAACAATCTTGGTAGAGGTCCACTAGATGATGCTACATACCAAATATCTTTTAGACAAGAAGAGTTTTTCCCCATAATGAGTCTCTGTAAAACAAGGGAGCCCATGGATGAGGTCATTTTTTTTAACCCCAGGGCTATAATTTGAACAATCTTGGTGGAGGTTCACAATGATGCTACATACCAAATATCAACGGCCTGGGCCTTCTACTTTGAGACAAGAACATTTTTAAAGTTTTTTCCATATACATGTATATGAGTCTATGTAAAACAAGTGACAACAGTCTTGGTAGAGGTCTACTAGATGATGCTACATACCAAATAGCAAAGGCCTGGGGCCACTACTTTTAGACAAGAAGATTTTTAAGATTTTTCTCTATATGAGTCTATGTAAAACAATAGACCCCAGGGGAGGGGAAATTTTTGACCCAAGGGCTATAATTTGAACAATCTTGGTAGAGGTCCACTAGATGATGCTACATACCCAATATCAAAGGCCTAGGCCCTCTACACTTAGAAGAAGATTTTTAAAGTTTTTTCCCTATATGAGTCTATGAAAAACAAAAGGGGTCATTTTTTACCCCAGGGCTATAATTTGAACAATCTTAGTAGAGGTCCACTAGATGATGCTACATACCAAATATCAAAGGCCTAGGCCCTCTACACTTAGAAGAAGATTTTTAAAGTTTTTTCCCTATGAGTCTATGAAAAACAAAAGGGGTCATTTTTGACCCCAGGGCTATAATTTGAACAATCTTGGTAGAGCCTGAGGTTCACTAGATGATGCTACATACAAAATATCAAAGGCATGGGCCTTCTACTTTCAGACAAGAAGATTTTTTAAGTTTTGGTTAAGTTCCCCTTTTTTGGTGCCATGGCAACCAAAGTTCTGCATGGAATAGAATTCTTTGAACAAGTTTGAAAGAGATCCACCCAAGGAACATTCCCATAAAATTATTTTGAATTTGGTTTATTGGTTTAGGAGGAGAAGTCGTTTGTAGGAAAATGTAAACGAACGGACGATGAGCGATCACAAAAGCTCACCTTGCACTTCGTGCATAGGTGGGCTAAAAATACTGAAAATCTCAATTATTTTAATAGAGATGAAAATATTGTGGCAAAAATGTTTTCAAAATTTGTCTGCTGCAGAGGCGTCAGAAAGCATCTACATGTAGAAAATTGTTTAACCCTTTACAACTAACAGACTACTTCTGATGTAGCGTCTGTATGTGGGAAAGAGTTAACTAAGAAAGAATCTAAAAATAATTTACATGTACAAAATTTACTTTAAGGTATTGGTAACAAGTTAAATTAAAATGCTCAAAACTTGTAATGCTTGGCTGTGGAAGAGTAGCAGACAACTTCTTGAATAATTGTAGGGAAGGAGAAATTTTTCATATTAGAAAAATTCTTCCATCCTTAAAAAGTTTTCTATGGACAGATATTATATTAGGAGATGCATTCCAATTTTTTCTCGAAAATTGTTGGAAAAGGAGAACATGCTGATAATGATGAATTTCTTCCTTTCCAAAAATATTTTCTTTTCAGGAATAACATCAAATTATCATATGTCACAGTATAAAATGTTTTTCCCCAAAGCTATATGTTCAAGCATGTATAAGTGTTTAACCCTGTCCCACATGCAGATGACTTAATATGATGAAGTTATAACTTTAAATAACATTGTTGTAAAATCAGCAAATCCTGACAAGTAATTTCTCTTTTTGTCGTTATGTTTTCTATTGTATACAATTATTATATGGCCTTTGATAGATGTTGTACAGGTTTTTGCAGAGTTGTTTTCAAATAGGTCATGCATAAAAAACGAAACACTTTCAGTGTTAATCAGAATTATCTTATCTAAAGTGTCTTCTTCAATCATTGATTCTCTGAATACTGCTGTCCTTAACCCTTTCCCTCATATAGACGCTTTCTGATGCATCAACAGCAAACGGCTTTTTGAAAACATAGTGACAAAAGAAGAAATTGCACAAAACGTGCAATTTCTCCTTTTGCCACAATGTTTTCCATTTTTTGTCATAGATTATCCATTCAATTATGGAGATTTTCTATGTTTTGAGTCCAAAGTCGTCTGCTGCAGATTTGTCGTATGAGGGAAAGGGTTAAAAGAATAGTATTTATTCTTTCCAATGACTATATGCCAAGCTCTGTTTTCAGAGTTTTTAATCACAAATTTGCCAGCACTACATGAATACGCTCAGTAGCTGTCAGATCCACCACGTTTCTATTGTCTCTGTTTATGAAAGTTGTTTCCTTCCCTTCATGAAATCTAGAATGTTAGCACAAAAATCACCAGCTATATAGTAAAACCACTCACAGCCATGATTTTATCACCCAGCAAAAACTAATTTAGAAATTTCTGAATTCTTAGTAATGTGTATATAAATGGTCACTAAACGAGGTCCAATGTAGCCTGTGTAGGACAGGTGTGACTCAGTATCGCATTCCTTGATGGGAATTAACGAGCTGTACAGGGACATTGAGTTCAATTGCCCGTCTTACAAGAGGTCTTCTTGCTGGTGTTGTCTACTATTTAAAATAACCCATATCAGGGACAGGAAATTAGTTTTTCTTGCTTGGTCGAACACAAATTAAGTGGCCTGAATATACCTGAAATATAAATAAAAAACATAGCTAGAAACAAATGTTTGTCATTTTGGCACAAGTATAACAAGTTTCCTGTGTGATTACACAATGTTGAATCATATCTAACATAATCAGAAAAATATTAATATCTAACCATTGAAATACCACACTCATGTGATTACATGTGAAGTTGGGAACAATTCACAAGCCCCTTGATGGATTTTAATACATAAAGAATGTGACATGAGAGAAATTGTTGATTTACCCATCATATATATACTCAATTGTTGAAAATAAGTTTCAAATGTAAATATATATATTACTAATAGACAATTTATAAAAAGGCTGACGATAACACGGGTCTCCCTCTTTATCGCAATAGCAATGTATTGTATACACTAGTATTTACACTAGGATTTTGTTAACTGGATCAACCAGTTTAATAACAGCTTTTAATAGCACATGACCTAGTGTTCGGTTAGTTAGTTTAATATGAATACAGCCATGGTCTTTGTCTACAAATACTTTTCATTTGGTTTTTGCTTCTGAATGTACTGCTGTAGACTCAAGCGATAGCTAATTTAGCTATTTTGAACAATTGGTTAGCAGAATTTAGATAACTACCGCCTGTTCACGGACATTGACAATGTACTAACTCAATGTTTTAATATTAAGCTTCTGGTGCATTTACCTAAAAGATTTACTAAGGCTTTCACCGTTTCCCTCATGTAGATGCTTTCTGACGCCTCTGAGGCAGACAACTTTTGAAATCATAGTCGCAAATGGATCATGAGCAATTTTTCCATTTGTCATAATGATTTAAACTCTATTCAATATTCAAACTCTATTCAATATTCAAACTATCATTTTGAGATTTTCTATCTTTCGGACTTGATAACTTCAAAGTCATCTGCTGCAGCTTTATTGTATGTGGGAAAGGGTAAATTATAAACAAAATAAACAACAGGCTGGGTATGCATTGTGAGCAATGACCATATATGCATGTATCTGATTCTAAAAAACCTCAAGGCTTTAGTTTATAGGATATTTAAACCAGTACTAACCAGAATTAATTTTTCCTTTTTGTGTTTGACCTATCATGTTTATACAAATGGATCCAATTAAACAAAGGGACACAACTTTGGTTAACTATAACATTTGGTCGGATTCGCTACACTGTATATTTGCCACAGTACCACGATTTGATTAAAATGTATCCCACTCTCTTTCACTATATATTATTGCATAATTCACAACTGTAATGTAAATGTAGTGTAGTCCAGGTTATAAAAATAATCAGATGGTTGAAAATGAGAATGTGTTTGAATATTTGTCAGTTCGAAGAATTTGTTGTCCGACAGTCTGAAGATTTTCGCGAAGACTGCCGACATCTCTACAATATAATGTTAAGCCTACTTACCAACACTTTAGACGATACATTGGAATTATTTGTATTTAAATATTTCACCAGATACGTCTCAAGTCGTCATTATTCGGGATACAGTAAAATTTAAGGCTTCAAACGGCAATCTTTCGTTGTGTCTGTAAAGCGCTTTACTGTAAATGGCGTGCGTCTAGATCACCTTGATTAGTACGGTACTAGTCGGCTATTTTGACAAACTGGAACAAAATATTTCATTCTCAGTTCCACGCATTTTTCGCCTTTTCTTAAAAAAGTTAGTTCGCACTAAATTACGCAGTTCTTTCATTAAACATCGTTTTAGAATTAATAATGATTGACTAGACGACATGTTTATACGTCGGACCGGCCGCATTTTAAACATATCCAAAATGGCGGCCCCCATTGAATTTTGCCAGTTTCATTTCAGAAACCTTCATGGGTAGTGAAAACAAAAAACAAAAAATTCTCACACCTGTTACCTATAAGTGAAAAAACACCATTTATGTTTTTTTTCGTATAAGTTCAATCTCTTGAGTGCCATGCAGATGATACTGGCTGGTTATTTTTTATTCCACTTTACAAACTACTACAGGCTGGTTTGTGTCTTCTCATTGGAGTTTCCGATATATCACTGTGTCGAAACAGAACATAATCGAATAGAAGATCCTCACTCGTTGCAGCAGGTTTTAAACGGTTGTACGATCGTTTCCGACCGTGTTGCAAAAACGGGACTAGCATTTTAAAAACAGACGCCGGCGTGTGCGCTATTTCCAAAAGGTGAGCTGTCTACGGCTTCTTTTTACACGTTATTTATTTACATGTCTTAAACACGCAATGCCAACATGTCTGCTAACCTTTATCCCGCTACTCTAATTGTAAACTGTTTGAAATGGTATCACGTTGACCTTCGCTTGCTGCACCACGTTTGAAACGTTTGTACGATCGTTTCCGACTGTGTAGCGTGAACGGGACTAGCATTTTAAAAACAGACGCCGGCGTGTACATTATTTCCAAAAGGTGAGCTGTCTACGGCTTCTTTTTACACGTTATTTATTTACATGTCTTAAACACGCAATGCCACCATGTCTGTTATCCTTTTTCCCGCTACTCTAATTCTAAACTGTTTGAAATGGTATCGGGTTGACATTCACTCGCTGCAGCAGGTTTGAAACGGTTGTACGATTGTTTCAGATCGTGTCGCGTCAACGGGACTAGCATTGTAAACACAGACGCCGGCGTGTACATTATTTCCAAAAGGTGAGCTGTCTACGGCTTCTGTTTACAAGTTATTTATTTACATGTCTTAATAACGCAATGCCACTATGTCTGCTAACCTTTTTTCCGCTACTCTAATTGTAAACTGTTTAAAATGGTATGGCGTTGACCTTCACTCGCTTCAGCAGGTTTGAAACGGTTGTACGATTGTTTCCGACCGTGTCGCGTCAACGGGACTAGCATTTTAAACACAGACGCCGGCGTGTACATTATTTCCAAAAATGTGAGCTGTCTACGGCTTCTTTTTACACGTTATTTATTTACATGTCTTAAACACGCAATGCCACCATGTCTGTTCTCCCTTTTTCCCGCTACTCTAATTGTAAACTGTTTGAAATGGTATCGCGTTGACCTTCACTTGCTGCAGCAGGTTTGAAACGGTTGTACGATCGTTTCCGACAATGTTGCGTCAACGGGACTAGTATTTTAAACACAGACGCCGGCGTGTACTTTGTTTCCAAAAGGTGAACTGTCTACGGCTTCTTTTTACACGTTATTTATTTACATGTCTTAAACACGCAATGCCACCATGTCTGCTATCCTTTTCCCCGCTACTCTAATTATAAACTGTTTGAAATGGTATCGCGTTGACAATCACTCGCTGCAGCAGGTTTGAAACGGTTTTACGATCGTTTACGACCGTGTCGCGTCAACGGGACTAGCATTATAAACACAGACGCCGACGTGTACAATATTTCCAAAAGGTGAGCTGTTTACGGCTTCTTTTTACACAAGTACATAATATAACCTATTGTTATACGCAAAATAACATATTGTAGACATAGGCATACACAATATAAAATATTGTCGATTTAAGCTTACGCAATATTATTCATTGTAAATATAAGCATGCGCTATACAACCTTTTATAGATATAGGCATACGCGATATCACCTAGTGTAAATATACATGTAGGCATACGCGATATAACCTATTGTAGATATAAACATAAGCAATATGAGTTATGGTAGATATAGACATAATCAATATGATTTATGGTAGATATAAGCGTAATCAATATGATTTATGGTAGATATAGGCATAATCAATATGATTTAAGCCTTCCTAAATGATCTTTACCTCCTCCCAATTAACTTTAACTTTTAGATCTACTCAACCGCAGACCACCGAGCGGAGACCTATATAACATAACCAAGGACACCTTGTCCGGGAGTGATTTTAATGTCACCTCATATTCAACATCCGCCACAAAATGAAGCGTTATATTATAGATGTGTTTGTAAACGAACGACTTTTATTAGTACAGCACTTAAGAATATATCTGTCTCTCTCTCTGTCTCTTTCTGTGTCTCTCTCTGTTTCTCTCTCTCTGTCTCTCTCTCTTTGTCTCTCTCTCTCTGTCTCTGAGTCTGTCTCTGAGTCTGTCTCTGCGTCTGTCTCTTTCTCTGTCTCTCTCTGTATCTGAGTATGTCTCTGAGTGAGTCTCTGAGTGAGTCTCTTAGTCAGTCATTCTCTGAGTCAGTCTCAGGACTGACTCACTCTCAGAGGCTTACTCACTCAGGGACTGACTCACTCAGAGACTGAATCACTCAGTGACTGACTCACTCAGAGACTGACTAACTCAGAGACTGACTCACTCAGATACTGACTCACTCAGAGACTGACTCACTCAGAGGCTGACTCACTCAGAGACTGACTCACTCAGACACCGACACACTCGTCACTCAGAGGATTACTAACTCAGAGAATGAATCACTCGGAGATGGACTCACTCAGAGACGGACTCACTCAGAGACTGACTCAGAGACTGACTGACTCAGAGACTGACTCAGAGACTGACTCAGAGACAGACTCAGATACAGAGAGAGACATAGAGAGAGACAGACTCAGAGACAGACTCAGAGACAGACTCAGAGACAGAGAGATAGAGACATAGAGAGAGACAGAGAGAGAGACAGAGAGAGAGACACACAGAGAGAGACACAGAGAGAGACAGATATATTCTTAAGTGCTGTACTAATAAAAGTCGTTCGTTTACAAACACATCTATAATATAACGCTTCATTTTGTGGCGGATGTTGAATATGAGGTGACATTAAAATCACTCCCGGACAAGGTGTCCTTGGTTATGTTATATAGGTCTCCGCTCGGTGGTCTGCGGTTGAGTAGATCTAAAAGTTAAAGTTAATTGGGAGGAGGTAAAGATCATTTAGGCAGGCTTTTTTAGCCACCGTTGGAATTGTGAATTGAAATGTTTTAAAACGTGCATCACTGTGTTCTACCGCTTCCCTCAGATAAAATTGATATGTCGTCTGCTCTCAAACAGTTGTAATACTACCGATTCAAGTATTGTTTTATTCGTGTAATGTTTAAAACATTATCATTATTTGTAATATCTTTTTTTGTCGCAATATTTTCAAAAGTCATTTGCTGCAAAGGCGTTTAAATGTCGTGGATAACACTTTCTTCAAAACAGTTGTGCATTTAGTAAAATGGTTGCATTACTAGTATTCGTATTGAATAAGACCAGCCATGGACAATTAAAACCCCAATGCATGGATTTGCACAATATAAAAAGTCACATCTCCTTTAATGATGACCTTGCTTTAATGTTGACCTTGCTTTTAAGCAGTGTATGCTACATTGGTTGAAATCGTCGTTCTGCCTTCGTTTTGTGTCAGAAATGATAAAACATGTAATGAAAAACCGTAATTCCAGTTAACAATTTGATTCGAAAAAATATCGGTTGTTATATTTGTATTCCGTCATGTTGCTGTTCATAAGAGAAAACTATAGACAGATTTTTGAGAAATTAAATACTAAAAAAGAATTGCACTTAAATGATGGTTTTTTTTTGCATTGAGTTATAGGCCCTCTTTTTTCAATGGCCCGTATATCTTATACTAATATAGCAAGAACGATCAAAGTCATGTTTTCTTAAAGGTCTATTGTATGTTCTTTGATTCCCTATAGTCAAATGTTGTTTTAACAACTGAAATGACTTCTGTGACATCTCAAACAATAAGGCGAACTGAATACGGTCGCCTTAAGATACTTTCGCCTTAATGTATGTTTTTTAGCACGGATGTTCGCCTTAATGTACGACCATACTTATATATATATATAATATACATGCTTTTAAACGAACAGTGATCGCATGCTGTGTATTATAACAATATACCCATTCCCTTCTATCCAAGATATCCAAGAAACAAAGATAGATAATTATAGGTTATTTAACAGTGTTCTGTACAATACGGATATATATTTGGACGAGTACACAGCTTGGAAAATCATATTGGACGAGCCGCTAGGCGAGTCCAATATGATTTTCCAAGCTGTGTACGAGTCCAAATATATTCCGTATTGTACAGAACACTGTTAAATGATCTTTTTATTCTATACCTCGACTTTTTCCCCAAAATATATTTTGTATTGTGCAGAATAATGTTAAATGACCTTTTTATTTTATACCTTCAAATAATTTCTGACACAAAAAGTGTTTTTTGGTTTCTGTTCAATTACAAAGTCATCTATTTCAGAATCGGATAACATTTTAGTTTCAGTGTTACTCCTTGTTTGCAAACGACAATAATGATCCGGTGACAACAGGAGCTTTATCGTAACGCTTTATCTAGAGCGCCTGTCGATTCAGACTTTCATTCGGAACCTTTTCACGCGCTTCGGTCTTTATCATAGGTTTAACATGGGACCCGTGAATCGTACAATACGAAAAGAATACGGGTTATTTTGTACGCGCGTGCGTCCCGATACGGAAATATATTGTACGGTCACATGATTCGAATGAGCGTCTACGATTGGACGTATAAATTAGGTATGGAATAATAATACATATACTCCATTAGAATATATTTCAAAAATCTGTATCTGCTAGCCCGCCCATCCTTATGTACACACACTCTCGTGTATTTACATAAAACTGCCAGTATCCAATTCTTCAAAATGTTCATTGTGAATTATTTCATAGTTTCAGACAGCATCCTTCAGTAAAGGAATCGGATCAAATAAACTTGCAAACTTACCAACTAATTTCATGAATTTAAACTTGTGACACAGATCAATATATTTACAGATCAATATAATCATATCATGTTGGTTCCAGATCTGAAATATAGAAGAATGGAACTCTGATATACTTTACAAACTGAGAAGTTAAGTATTTTAAGATGTATGATAAATTTAAATAGCTTTATTTGATTTAAAATATTAAAGAATAAAATGTTGTTTACAATTATCTAGTATCGTGGAACGAAATCTATGGCACATAATAAGTTCCGTAGTTTGAAAAAATGATAAAACACCAGGTTTTATATTGCGGTAAAATACTAAATATAAATATATTGACTCATTTCTGAACAAAATGATATCGTATTTTTCGTGTTTGATACTAATTATTGTAACTAAAAACCGCCAAACGTGTTTTTATGTTGATGTTTATATATATACGTCATCATCGTGTGGCATTCTAAGTCGTTGTGAGCGATCAAAGGGCGTCTAAAGTTAAGTTTTATACATGTTTGATAATCAGGTCAAATTGTGTAATATGTTTAACAAGAATATATGTTCTCACCTCCGATTTATCCGATGTAAAATCACTATTCTGTTCAGGTACGACTTTGTCTTGTTTAACATTGTGCACCGCCATGTTGAAACGTCTTGTAACGTCATAAACGTGTGACGTCATCAATAAAATAATCGAGTATGGTGGGTAAAAATAAACATGTTAAATTTGATTTTTTTTCATAATTTAAAAGTGGAATAAAAGCAAGATCCAGTGAATGATTCATCTGGATCTTTTCATGTTATCGTAGACATTAAATAACTTGTACACAAACGTTGGTGCTTTCTTCCGGAAGCGAGCATAGATCATATTCACTGTACGCAGATGTCAGATGCCATAAGACTGCAAACTGCTAGACATTGCTAAATTATACTTAATACGATTTTTACCGGTATGTGTGTACGGATTATTCTGTCGAACTCGGAACAAATAAGACGTTAACAAGATTCAAACCTTTCGTGCTACACTTCAAGTTGTTTGTCAGTGAAACGCTGTTGAGTCAAGTATTGCAAATAACGACTTTGAACATTTTAAATGAAAGTTTATAGACTAGTGGAGGTTTTTGGCGATACTGATTTAGCACAGTGCATCTCATCTTTCAAAGTTCAATTTGTATATACTAGCAGCACTTATCAATCAATCAGGAATTTCTAAATATTTCACATATTTTATTTTTGTCGGTAAGTATTGATGGTATTTTACCCCTTCGAAACATCCACGTTGTATTCGTATATTGAAAATACACAGCTCATTGGTATAAAACAAGAGTGACGAACTGTCTCAAGGACGCAAAGGATTAATATGAGCCGTCCAACGACGCAGGCTAATCCGAACAAACACTTTTCGCCTACTGTAGATTTTCTGTTTCAGGAATCATTACTCTATACCTATATCCCCCTAATACGGAATGTGTCGGTCCAGATTAGGTCAAATCTTCGTCTCTGAAACTGGTGGTGCAATATTAACCAAAAACTACACATGAATATTATCTTGGTGTCTGTTCTGCCCATACGCAGACATTTAAACCACAGCAGAACAACCAAAAACGTCGAACTGCTTTAATTGGTGAAAAGCTAAAAAAGAAATCAAATTCCGATGAAACAAAAGTTAAATCAGATGAAATACCTAAACATATGTGCAGCAGCTTCTAAACTGCATATATATCGAGGGAGGCGTATGAAAATGCTAATAAAATTGGAACTCCGAATAGCATATAATTGCAACATGTTTTCAAAACAAACTTTCCGATTCGGGTTCAATGCCAAACAAAAAAACAACCAAATGTTTGTTCACATGTATATTAATGAAGAAATGTTGAAAAAGCAGCTCAAATTACTAATCAATAATTAATGCAAATAAATTGGATCACCAAGATTAGCCCAAAATTAAATGGTAAAGGGATTTGTCTGTCATTTTCGTACCACAACCATGTTTTCTATTTTTATAACCGGAAATCACGCACCAGGTAAGGAGTGTGTCTAAATCGCCAGCCGATGCGGTTCCGGAACAGTGACCCTCATAAAAAATCGTTCAATTTCTTAAATTATATACAGAACTTTGGTTGCTAGGGATCAGAAAGGGGTGGAAATTGCAAATTTTCGAAAAATTCTTTACTCAAAAGTGTTTCTATTAAATATAGTTGAAAACATGTTGACAAAACTTTAAAATTCTGCTTGCTAAATTTTAGCATCCCTCTTTGGGTGATCCTATACGAAATTATTGAATGTTGAAAAATATGGCAGCCATTCGGGTTCAGGAAAGGCGAAAAATGACAAATTTTCATTCTAATGAAACTACTTGTTTGCTTTCTACATAAAGAGGTATAAATTATCCCTTAGTGTGCCTTTACACGTTTGGTAGATTAATGACTGATTGTTTGATGTTTTACGCCACTTTCAACAGTTTAGGTTGACATGAGCACACATAGCTCATTGTGAGCTTTTGTGATCGCCTTTTGTTCGTCGTCAATCGTCAATAATTTGCTTGTTAACACTGTAGAGGCCACTACTATCATCCAATCCTCATGAAACCTATTTCAGTTTGTTTATCTTGCTGATTTCTAGGCCAAGTTCGAATATTGGTCATGCCAGGTCAAAAACTAGGTCAATAGGTGAAATTGAAGGAACATCTTGTTAACACTCTGTAGGCAGCATTTTTAACTTTGTCAGAATAAATTTCTTGATGATATCTAGGCTTAGTTTGAATATAAGTTATAACCGGTCAAAAACTACGTCACTGGGTCAAGTTTGACTTTATTAACACTTTTTGCTTCAGAAGCATGCAGCTTTGTCATAATGTATGTCTTGATGATAACTAGGGCAAGTACGAATATGGATCATGACGGGATAAAATCTAGGTCACAATGTCAAATTGAAGGATTTTCTTTTTAACACTCTTGAGGCCGCATTTTCAACTTGAATTGGTGTTTATTTTATATCAAGGTAAGATTTGAATATGGGTCATGTCTGATAAAAAACTAGGTCACTATGCCAAATTGATGGAAAATATTGTTAACAGTAGAAGGAATATATTATGGTGATATCACAGCTTAGTTCGAAAATATAGGTCATGTCGGGTCAAAATCAGGGTCACTAAGCTACTAATACTACTAATCCATTTAACCTAACACAAGTCAGTCAGTAATTAATTACCCCGCAACCCTAAAGGCCAATGGGGAAACCATTACTACCATTTTTAAAGTATTTAGTATGACCCGGCCGGGGATCGAACCCGAGATCGACGCTCTAACACTAGACCACCAACGCGGTTCACAAATGGTGAAAGCGATATTGATTGTCTGAAAGACTAAGCAAATTTTCAGCATCAGATATGAGATAAAATTAACTTTAAGCTTCAAATGATATCTACGCCTAATCCACTCAAATGTTCAAGCTATCTTGGTCTGTTGAAACCCATAGCAGTCATGGTAGAGTCCATATTGATTGGCCGAAAAAAATAACAATTTGGCAGCATCAGAAAAGAGGTCAAAAGAACTTCAAATGTCATGTTCTCCTAATCCACAAAACCAATTACAACCAAACGTCACAGCAATGTTTCTGTGGTGGTCCTCTTTCAAAATGGTCGAAAGATTTAAATTAAATCCCTAACTTCGATTGCTGCTACATCAGAAAAGACCGGGAATCAAATGACTAGATTTTAAAAAATCGTGTCAATCAGCTTGTCAAATTCCAAGATATTCTTAGAAATGTCTCTTAGGTGACCGTTTACCAAAACTGTTGAAACCATATTGATTGGTTGAAAAACATTGCAACCAGGCGGCATCAGAAAAGGGGCAAGATTAGAAAGCTTTATAGTTCCATTCTTCTAAAAGTTCTTGTCACACTTTTTTGATAATTTAGTAGAATTGTTTCCCTTATGGCCCTCTAAATAAATTGTTAAAGCTTCATTTATTTGCGGAAAATCAAAGTCGTCAGGGATCTTCAGAAATGGGACACAATGACCTTTTAGCTTCAAACGACATCTCCTAATTCACTTGATCGATCATTAAGTGTCATCTTGGCCTTTTTTTAAACATAGTTCATTATAAATTTATTATAAATTTTCTGAAATTTTTTACTTTAATAATTTCTGTTCGTAATAATAGACGACAGTAATACAAATTCCAAACATTTTATGATCATGCAAAACACATGACATGAAGATTAATATCGTCTAGTCAATTTATTTTAAAATCATTTTGCATGACCAAAGTAAGCTCTTTAACTTTTGTTTACGTTGTTTCGTAAATAGGTAGCACCTATAACTATATTACATCTTCAGATCTACAATAAATACGTTACGAATTCACAAATGATCTACGCCATATTTAATATATTTGAGCTACATAAAGCACGATACACGAGACCGTGCATGGGAAAAAAGACACGTTTGGCATTTGAAAACAATATAGATCAAGATCAGTAAGTGTATCTGCAGTCAGATCAAGATCCACAGTGTTCACATGGTATTTACCGAAGCTTGTAAGAAGATTTTGTCAACTTGTGTATATTTGTCTAAGAAAGGGCAGATGTATAGCCTGATCTAACCTACAATGTTAATAAAATGCCAATGTGTACATTTTCTCATGCACTGTCTCAAATGTTAATCAATACATCAATTTATAGAAAAAGAGAAGCGGACAATTTGCATAACCTACTCCTGTGATAAGATGTGACGTAACTCAGGTCAGCAGAGTTGCCTAATAAATACTCACCATTATAATTCAATCGTTAGAATAGGAGTGGTTGACAAACTCAAATGATGTGGCTAGTGTGTTGTATGTGTGTGCTAGGATGGCTTGCAGGATACTGTTCCACTGTTCCAATGCAAACGGTAGGAATGGCGGATCAGGATATCATGAGAATCGTGAGGTCGGCATTATCTTCAGCATTCCATGAGCGGGATGAGCAGGACAGACTGGATTCAATTTCGTTAAGAAGCGGTGAGTTGCAACTACAATATAATGTTCTTTTAACCCTTTCCCTAATACAACAGATCTGCAGCAGACGACTTTGAAAACATTTTTTTTTGGAAACTCCTTTTCAATGAAAGTACAATAATTGAATAGAGTTGGAAACATGGTGACAAAAGGGGAAATTGGTCGTTTTGAGCAATTTCTTCCTATGTCGCCATGTTTTCAAAAAGCCGTCTGCTGCAGGCGTCAGAAAGCGTCCTTTTAAGGGAAAGGGTTAAAGGCATCCCTGCAGAGCGGAAACTTCTTAAGGTCGACTCGTTGACTTTACCAACATATGGTGAAAATGTTTGCAAAATCTCGAAAATGATCTTCTTGGAGACAATAAAACGGGAAAAGGAGGAATTGTGAGCATGGGCAATGTCTACATTTCCTAAAATGATTTAAACCGTGTTCGATCCGCAGGTCGCAACAGTCATGGTAGACATTTCCTAGCATAATTCAGGTTTGTTAACCTAGGAAGATATCGCCGTGATACAACTGAAAAAATGTTGAAAACGGCGTAAAACCTAAATAAATAGATGTATAAATAAGAACAGCTGCTTTCTTTGCTCTACAACAAAACATGTTGAGATCATGTTGACGATGGTTATTTCAAATATTTATTTCTCTTTTTACCTTTTAAGTTATCAGAAAGAAGAGAGAAATCAGTGAGTGTATGCGAACTTGCACAAGAGATTGTTCTTACGTTCATATGAACAGTGTTTTTATAGAAGTTTTCAAGGTTATTAGTCGCCGGGCAGAAGCCCGCGACTTCTATTTTTAATAGGTTTTCGGAAATGACACGGGAGGGGGGATTATTATTAGAAAGAAACACATTTAGATGTCTTGAACATATTACAATTGTGTTTGTTTAAAAACACTAAGTTATGACACATCTAAAATAAAATAAATATTCCGATGTTTTAGGTATTTTCAGTTTCTTTATTTTGACTCGCATTTATGTTTTTTTGTTTTATTTACGAAGACAAAACAGTCCCTATTAGCTAGACTGAAATACTTTATTTTACACTATATACTACATGTAACCAAAGGCGATAACTACACACCTTTACGTCGCACAGTCTAATTTGGTTTACATACCAACTGCGTAGATCAATCTCCTTTGCAGAGAGCCGCTCTTTACACTCACTTACAAATAGTACATCATAGGTGATTTAAAATGTTTATTTGGTTCGAAACAAATGAAGAAAAGAACAAACCGAGATAAAACTGGTTTTAATAGAAAAATTACTTTGAACGAACATTCTCTGCCTATAAAGAGAGTTTCAAGAACGACACCTCTGCGAATAAGAAAGAATCGGTCTTTCGTACAAAATTATTTCGTCCTTGACAATTTTAAATGTGTCATTTAATTCCCTAAATGCATATTGCTTCCGATCTGCATATTGTTATGCATCATTGACACAAGGACGCTCATCATAATATAATTTTAAAACATGAGTAGTTTGTTATTTTCATTATAAAAAAGGAAGGAAAGAATTAAGATAAATTAACATGTTGTAGGGCTCAAATTAAGTTTAAATTATACAACAATTTCATTGAGATTTAACTGTTTAGCTGATATTATATTTCGAAGGTGGTCTAATTCATAAATATTGGACTACATTTCAACATTTGTTAAAGTATGATATAATTAGGATGCCAAGCTAATATCATTTTGAGAAAAAGAGAAAACTCATGTCTTCAGCGATTTAACCCTTATCTCATTATTTTAAAAGTAGATTGCTGCAAAGGTGTCCACTGTTGACTTTATTAGAGGAAAGGTAAAATGACGTGCTATTGCATGCAAATCCTAAATTGTCTGTTTTGTGGTTTTATTGAAAAATAATAAAATTCAAATATTCTGACAAACATCTTGAAAAGTGTATGTGGAATTCACAAATCTTATAATTATTCCTTAATGAAAGCACTGTATACATACTAAGACTAATGATTGGCAAGATTACTCATTTCCATTACTGTTTATGATCAATAATTAGTTGGTTGTGTGTATGGTCAACCTACTTTGGAATGGAGATTGATCATAAACAATGAAAGGCTTCAACTATCATTCACTTTGTTGATCAAACAATGCAAGTTATGAAACATTTTCACTTGACCCCACCCCTGATGTTCCAATATGCCCCTCAGTTGATAACTGTTTATTCAACTACTATAAGGTTAGTGTTATGCATAACTGCAGTATGGATTTCCGGCGACATTGATGCGTTGCATCAACTTTCTCTTGTATTCTCTATTATATAGACTATTGGCAACTTCCTTAATTGAAGCGCTTAAACTGAGAAAACACATTTTGGAAAAGTTATAAAAAAGCCTTTAAAATGTTACAAATATGTAAAATATTAACAATGTTACCCTAATGTACTCATTCATTTTTCATGTTATTTCATGTATGTAATTATTTATTTATGCTTATATATATAGGATCTGACATGAGTTGTCATTTAATATAAAGTTTTGTTAAACGAGTTCAAGAAATGTGATATTAAGCGAGCCTTTGGCATAAACCTTTATGAAATGACAACGAATGTCAGATTCTTTTTATCACATAACGAAACACAAAAAGAAAATCGTTTTTTCACTGTCAGAAAATAGTCCCAACATGTAATACTTTATAAACTAATCACACATAAATGTTTTATAAACATGTGTTATATAAAGAAATACGTAATGGGTATATTAGATCGGATACAAGCATTGTCATGTGATAAATGTATATACTTATTGTATATGGGCCGGAGGCCGAACTACTTGTTTAAAGAATTGAATTAAATTGAATTGAATAAATATAGCTGAAAAATAGTACAATTTCATTGTTACCAGGCCTATCACATGTTCGGAAAAATATGCAACATTTCTGTGATCTTTTAAAAGTATTTATTTTCATTCTTTGATTTCTATACCTTGGGGTAAGGGGTAAGGGGTAGGTGGGGTAAGGGACATTCCCATCTAAGAATGTGTATAACATGTTACGTTTTCTATCTCTTTAGGTCTCGCAAACTAACCAGACATATGTTATTCAACTGAATTGTATTGCTTATGACTCTGGCACACTATTGCGTATGGGAGAAACGTATTAGTTGCGTATGCAAATTCATGAATTAATTTTCATACGCTTAATAAGCCCTTGAAAAATACAGAATTGTTTGTATACTTACCGTATTGAACCTATGAGTAGCATATGAGTAGCGTATCGCCAGCGTATGCCCAGCTTATAACCAGCGTACAGCTATCACATGACAAAATGCCCATATAAGCTGCGGCCACATTGCATTCTAGAAATGTGATCATATCTAATATACACTTTATCAAAACGCTGGCAATACGCAGGGAATACGCCGTTATGTATACATCACTCAATCATCAGGCATACGCCAAGTTGTCTATATACGTTTCAGATACGTCAAACATACGTTAGAAGTACGTTACTCATGCGCCATCAATACGCTAGCTGTACTGTACACCTTCATGCCAGCGTATATCAGCGTATGACCAGCGTACTCGACATATGGGTAACGTAGCTCTAGCGTAACTCTAGCGTATAAACCATACGTCCGAATACGCCCATATATTTTAGGCATGCTTAAGCAAAAACATCTGCCACCGTTTGCGACCGTGCTTAAAACGTATGCAACCTATGATTAACGTACCCCTAGCGTATATCAGCGTATACCAGCGTATGAGTGAACATTTTCATACGCCGGCATATGCTAGTACGATACGCAATCGTGTGACATGGCCATTAAAAAGACAAACGGATGTACAATAGGTTGTTTTTTGTATAAGTATATGTACACTTAGTTATATGTTGTGTATCTACATGTTCACTGTATTGTATTGTGTATGTCTTTATTTTCAGTAGGTTATTTTGATTATGCTTATATCTACCATAAATCATATTGATTATGCCTATATCTACCATAAATCATATTGATTATGCTTATATCTACCATAAATCATATTGCTTGAGCCTTATATCTACCATAAATCATATTGCTTATGTTCATATCTACAATAGGTCTATATCGCGTATGCCTATAGCTACACTAGGTGATATCGCGTATGCCTATATCTACAAAAGGTTGTATAGCGCATGCTTATATTTACAATGAATAATATTGCGTACGCTTAAATCGACAATATTTTATATTGTGTATGCCTATGTCTACAATATGTTATATTGCGTATGCTTGTACATGTATATACCATAAATCATATTGCTTATGAATACTTCTACCATAGGTTATATAGCGTATGCCTATTTCTACAATAGGTTATATTAATGTACTTTTGTGTGAGCTTGTATTTGTTATATGCCGAGCCCCGGTATCTCAGTCGGTAGCGAAGCGGGCTGTTAATCCAGGGGTTGTGAGTTAGAACCCTAGCTCGGCCAACATTCTTTCCGACGTTCGACAAAACCAGTTGATTGAAAAAAATGCTGTGTGGATTACTTCGATTAGACATTCGCAAATTAAGAGATTAAGGTACGGAATTCGTCGGAGGTCATTGTACATGCAAAAAAAGGTTATAGATCTTGTAATTTGCGAATGTCTAATCGAATGTCTAATCGAATGTCTAATGTCTAACTGACCAATTAGACATTCGGTTTTTGGATGTACAATGACCTCGGACGAATTTCGTACTTAAATCTCTTAATTGCGAATGTCTAATGTCTAACTGACCAATTAGACATTCGTTTTTTGAATGTCAAATTACCTCCGACGAATTTGGGTTATAGATCTTGTAATTTGCGAATGTCTAACTGACCAATTAGACATTCGTTTTTCGAATGTACAATGACCTCCGAGGAATTTGTAAACGAAGTTTGGTAATTTGCGAATGTCTAATCGAATGTCTAATGTCTAACTGACCAATTAGACATTCGTTTTTTGAATGTAAAATGATCTCTAACGAATTTGGAACCTAAGTATAGTAATTTGCGAATGTCTAATCGAATGTCTAATGTCTAACTGACCAATTAGTGATTCGTTTTTTGTATGTACAATGACCTCCGACGAATTTGGTACCTAAATCCCTTAATTTGCGAATCTCTAATCGAATGTCTAATGTTTAATTGCCCAATTAGACATTCGTTTTTTGAATGTACAATGACCTCCGAGGAATTTGAAAACTAAGTTTGGTAATTTGCGAATGTCTAATCGAATGTCTAATCGAATGTCTAATGTCTAACTGACCAATTAGACATTCGGTTTTTGAATGTACAATGATCTCTGACGAATTTGGAACCTAAGTTTAGTAATTTGCGAATATCTAATCGAATGTCTGATGTCTAACTGACCAATTAGACATTCGTTTTTTGCATGTACAATGACCTCCGACGAATTTGGTACCTAAATCCCTTAATTTGCGAATGTATAATCGAATGTATAATGTCTAACTGACCAATTAGACATTCGTTTTTTGAATGTGCAATGACCTCCGACGAAGTTGGTACCTAAATCTCTTAATTTGCGAATGTCTAATCGAATGTCTAATGTCTAACTGACCAATTAGACATTCGGTTTTTGAATGTACAATGATCTCTGACGAATTTGGAACCTAAGTTTAGTAATTTGCGAATATCTAATCGAATGTCTGATATCTAACTGACCAATTAGACATTCGTTTTTTGCATGTACAATGACCTCCGACGAATTTGGTACCTAAATCCCTTAATTTGCGAATGTATAATCGAATGTATAATGTCTAACTGACCAATTAGACATTCGTTTTTTGAATGTGCAATGACCTCCGACGAAGTTGGTACCTAAATCTCTTAATTTGCGAATGTCTAATCGAATGTCTAATGTCTAACTGACCAATTAGACATTCGGTTTTTGAATGTACAATGATCTCTGACGAATTTGGAACCTAAGTTTAGTAATTTGCGAATATCTAATCGAATGTCTGATATCTAACTGACCAATTAGACATTCGTTTTTTGCATGTACAATGACAATGACCTCCGACGAATTTGGTACCTAAATCCCTTAATTTGCGAATGTATAATCGAATGTCTAATGTCTAACTGACCAATTAGACATTCGTGTTTTGGATGTACAATGACCTCCGACGAATTTTGTACTTAAATCTCTTAATTTGCGAATGTCTAATCGAATGTCTAATGTCTAACTGACCAATTAGACATTCGTTTTTTGAATGTACAATGACCTCCGACGAATTTGGGTTATAGATCTTGTAATTTGCGAATGTCTAATCGATTGTCTAATGTCTAACTGACCACTTAGACATTCGTTTTTTTTTATGTACAATGACCTCCGACGAAATTGGGTTATATATCTTGTAATTTGCGAATGTCTAATCGAATGTCTAATGTCTAACTGCCCAATTAGACATTCGTTTTTTGAATGTACAATGACCTCCGAGGAATTTGAAAACTAAGTTTGGTAATTTGCGAATGTCTAATCGAATGTCTAATGTCTAACTGACCAATTAGACATTCGTTTTTTGAATGTACAATGATCTCTGACGAATTTGGAACCTAAGTATAGTAATTTTTGAATGTCTAATCGAATGTCTAATGTCCAACTGACCAATTAGACATTCGTTTTGTGCATGTACAATGACCTCTGACGAATTTGGTACCTAAATCTCTTAATTTGCGAATGTCTAATCGAATGTCTTATGTCTAACTGACCAATTAGACATTCGTTTTTTCATTGTACGTTGACCTACGACGAATTTGGAACCTAATATATCGTAAATCGCGAATGTCTAATCGAATGTCTAATGTCTAACTGACCAATTAGACATTAGTTTTATGCATGCACAATGACCTCCGATGAATTTGGTACCCAAATCCCTTAATTTGCGAATGTCTAATCGAATGTCTAATGTCTAACTGACCAATTAGACATTCGTTTTTTGAATGTACAATGACCTCCGACGAATTTGGGTTATAGATCTTGTAATTTGCGAATGTCTAATCGAATGTCTAATGTCGAATTAGACATTCGATATTTAAAATTTGCGATTTTTCTGAATGTCTAATCGAATGTCTAATGTCTAATTAGACATTCGATTTTTTGTTTGTTTTTAATGTCTAATGTCTAACGTCTAATGCTCTGCCAACTTCACACACTTCAATTATTTAACGTCGTTTCCTGGGTAAGTAACCAGTACTACTGGTCCATTTATCTTGACACCAGCCAGTAAGTCGAAATGCTAATCCTTCAACCCTAAGCGCCAAGGAGGGCAGCCATTTCTTCCATTTTAAATTATTTGGTATGACCCGACCGGGGATCGAACCCGCGACCATCCACGCACGAGGCGATTGCTCTACCACTACACAACCGAGGCGATCAATTCACAAACAAATTGTTCTTTATTAACTGTAATACTATTGAAAGCAGCGTAAAACGCCATTCAAACAAGCTTGTACTACTGAATATTTAAGAGAGATAGCAACTGCTGTGATTTTTTTAAGCAATATTCCCGCTATGCAAATATGATTGTTTCAATTCTATTGATTGTTTTCAAAGTCGTCTACGGCAATTGTGTTGTATGTTGGAAAGGGTTGATACTTGAGGGGATAACAATGTTAACCGTGGCATGTCTTGTCTTGGTCGTCATTGTTTTAGATCCTTAAAGATTAGCTCCAATGGGCAGGATAAGCGATAAGTAGAATAAGTGATAATTTATTTTCCCTAAATGGGATAGAAGTTTGTTTAACTATGAAAAGGTGACTGGGTGAAACTTGTTTGAAGAAACATATTTGAATGTACATGTAAAGGGCGATCTCTTTGTTTACATGATAATAGCCGTCCCGCGAGAAAACCAACAGTATGGCCTCTGCGTAATGTATCGACCAAGATCAGCCTGCGAAGTCCGCGCAGACCGATCCGGGCCGACACATTCCGTCTCAGGGGGATAGAGGTATACGGTAATGATTCATGAAGCAGAAATTCCACAGAAGGCTAAAAGTGTATATCCGCGTAAATCTGCGCGGCATGCTTAGGCTGATCCTGGTCGATACTTTACGCACAGTCCACACTATTGGTTTTCTCGCGAACCGGTTCATACATTTTTTTTGTGTACCGCATAGCTATTTATATTTGTCTACATATTGATTCTTTCATTATTTTAGGTTGTACAAGAGTGTCGTTTATGGTTGTCCAGAAACATGTAACAGGATATGAATGATTTACCGACGTCCCATTTTGAAAACCCATTTCCGAGTAATCCTTTCCCACATAAAACAATTCTGCAGCAGACGACTTTGAAAACATGTATTCGTAAATATCAAAACTCTCTATAAACGACGGAATTATTTAATATAGTTGAAACATTTGGCGAAAGAAGACATTTCTCATTATTACCAATTGATACTAAGTATTTGGTATGACCCAACCGGGGATCGAATCCGCAACCTCCCGCACAGTATCAACACTTCATATAAATCGTAAATAAAAGCGAAAGAGAAGGCGCATTAAGGCTCGAAAGTTCCATTTAAATGAATATGTTATTATTGACTAGGTTTGAATGGAGACGACCTTTTATGTGGTGTCGTCAGATCCAATATACGTAGAGCGAATTATTTTAGTCTGATTTTTATGAGATGGCAGAGACGTTTACCATACCCCTATCGACGTAACACTTACACATACTGTTAGATATTTAATAGCATACGATCACAAACTTATGATTCGTGGCAAAGGAAAGTGCCAACTCTTGCTTACAGATCAAAAGTATTGTATCGTTCATCATTCGATCCAATTTGCCATTTACAGAGCAAACGTAAGACACATTGGGTCAACCTTTTAATATTGATTTCTGTAACCTTATTATGATGGATTTTCGTACAGGTACGCTTATATTAATATACTTATCTCGCATTCCGTAAGTATAACGTAAAATGGCAGACTTAGATACATTTAGCTACTTTAAAATTCAAAAGTATGAAAGAATGATGAAAATATTGGGTTATATTTCTATAACAATTAGATAAAAAGCATTTCTTTTTGTATTCATTTCGAACTTAATGTATTGCAATACGCGGATTGCCGAAATAAAACTCTTCTCTGTATAACACCAGACATTCTCTTTGATAATTTAGCCATTATCTAATTTTATTGAAAGCTAATCTAACAAATACTACAAGTAAACAAATATACAGGTCTGTTCAAATCATCACGTGGTGTTATATTGTCCTCATCTGTCGTCATGAATTCAGTGCTACTTTCTGTCGAATCCACATCAGGAATCGGTAAACTCGTGTGTAAACACCTGGTGACCGTACATCTGTAGACAGAAAACAAAACCAGCGATAAAATAATAACAATTATGTGACACGTCAGATAGGGGCTTGATGCGGAGCTCTGGATACCATTTAAAGAGTTTTACACTTTTTAGCGCCGATTTGTTTAAAATAGACTATTCCATGTTCAAAATAGGGCAACTTCACCTATTATGTAATAAGAGCTTGGGAATTCTTTGATAACTAAAAGGCTAAACAGGCTGGTAATAAGAGCTTGGGAATTCTTTGATAACTAAAAGGCTAAACAGGCTGGCAATAAGAGCTTGGGAATTCTTTGATAACTAAAAGGCTAAACAGGCTGGTAATAAGAGCTTGGGAAATACTTTGATAACTAAAAGGCTAAACAGGCTGGTTTTGGGTGAGACAGCTGGTGACGAGCTGAATCTGTATTGTTTGCACAAACCTCAATATTGCCATTGGTGCTGAAAGAGTTAATCCTTTCCTGCATACAACAAATCTGCAGCGGAAAGTCTTTGAAATCATATAGACAGATAAACTGAATAGCTCTACTGATAGTGCGATTAAACCTTCACAAAGTCTAATCTTCCATGTTGAAAATTGAGCCACTCCATTTTCCGTCCAACATGTAATTTGGTGGCAAACAATGCAGATTTTAGGAGAGACAGCTCTTTACGAGCTATCTCCCCCGAATCTGCATTGTTTGTAAAAGCCTTGAATTATATTTGGCAGCGAAAGGGTTAAGAAAAATACAGCGATCTCTCCAAGTGAAGTTTTGAGTTGAAGTAATAGCAATTAACTCCATCTTGATCACAGTAATGACCTATTGCTGTTCTGGTACCATATTATTAGGAACGGTGCAATTGATGCACACTTCAATGTGTTTAAGCGACAGGGCTAGCATTATCGGGCTATGTTTATGTACGAACCAGGCTGCATGAAATAAATCTAAACATAGCATAATTATATCTCTTCTCCTAGGAAGCGGACTATTACCTTCTTGTCGCCCAATGTTGCGTTTGGGTAACAGCAGTATGGTGTGCTTGTTTAGGGCTAAAGGCCCCCCGTCGTACTGGTAATATATCCAGGAAACGACGTTATATAACTAAACATCTGATAAAAGCAGCATAAAGCACCATTAAAAAAAAATGATCATTTCTGTCACTGTTTATGTAAATAGCAAAAATGTTACACCTTATGAGGTAAAACTGAACACATCCCTGAATTAGCATTACGTTTGTTTCTTTGGTGTTTTACTTCGCTTTCAACAAATCTCAGTTATAATACGTTGTTTTCTCGGTAAGTTACCAGCTCTGCTGGTCTATTTATCCTGACACCACCGAGTCGGTGTAATGCTAACACTACAACCCTGAGCACCAGGAGGGAAAGCCATCAGTACTTTTCTTAAAGTCTGAGGCGGTCATGCCCTATATTGGCTTAACGTACCTGCACAGCCAGATCCGAATGAGGTTATACCCTGTATATGCCATACATTGTCTTGCTTGATAACAAAAGGGCCACCACTATCGCCCTAAAATATAAAGTACAATTACGACATTTACACGTATTGAAATAGGTGGTATAAACCATAATCATATAGGCACTTCTTGGTCACAACCGTGCTTGGTAGGCTTCCACGATATTAGAACGCTAGCTAGCTCCAAACTATAATTGTTCACTCTATGCTCAGAACGTTTGCGCACGTACCTGATTTGTCCTATGCGAATCCATTTTTACCAATCAGGAGCCCTATTGTGCGTTAAGAGTTCATTTCTCAGCACACAGAACGTTTTCAGAGTTTTATACTTTCGGGGCTAAATGACAAACAAGGAATCTCCTGGTCTGTATACTGGAAGGGTGAGTACTTATCTGGTTGTTTACGTGTGAGGTGGTCAATTTCAACATCATTGATATATAAACAGCAATGTACATGTAATAGTATTGACACTAATAATTATGTGGCATGACGAATATATAGTGCTTGCTTGGTGACATTCACAACGAAGACGCGGCAGTTTGTAGAACAGGGGACTTCAAGGTTGTATACGAACTAATAGAGGAACGAATTATCCTAAACGGTGATTAGTCCCAGAATGGAGAACTACATTTTCAGTTCAATTTCTCGTTTTCTTGGCATTGTGTTGTGTCAATGAGAAGAAAGGTGAATTGAAGGACAAATAACGCAGTAAGAAAACAATCCATATTCCCTTATATAAAACATTAGCAGCTTTTATTAAACAAGCTTTTAAAATTATAAAACTGTGATTGAAAAAAATGAAGTAAGATACTTTAGTAATGGTTAAACACGATAGTTTGCTAGTTACTACATGTTATTGGAAGCCGCCAGGAGGCGGCTTCCTGTAGGTATGCTTAGATATTTCGGTCAAGGAGAATATTTAGACCTGACAGCGTGACCACATATCTTGATTTTTGACTAAATCTAAATCTTAATATATAGTCCACGTTTTAGATTTAATCCTTTCACCAACGCGTTTTAAACCGATCTCAATTAAGTCTAGTTTGTAAATGTCGTAAGCGGCCGCGCAGCGACTCTGGTTCCCGAATCAAGTTAGGAGCTAAAATAAAATACAGTACCATTCATCTATAGTCTATTTATAGATTTTCATTTTTATCGTAATTTCACATACATTTTTCATTTGCTTTGCTTTTAATAATCTGACTATCATGTTCAGTACATACTTGATTCAAAGTTAACTTTGAGTACAATTTTCATCGCAAAATGCAGACATGAAAAGACTTAAACCACAGAAATATCTGTTTCAAGATCAATTTCGTTCTTTTTCGCTGTTGCAGTTTCACATTCATGAATATCGCGGTAAACACGGTAAACACGATATCGGTGTATTTTGCCTAGACGACAACATGTTTTATCACGGATGCGATGTGAACATCCAGAAAACTTAAATGAAATGAAATATTTTGGTTCTTACAAACAAAGTCTGATCGGACTAATTGAACTGTGTGTCTTTGTCAAATTTTCAAAGTTGTTTGTAAATGGCCTAATGGATGTTGTTATGCCGATTGCTAATAAAGGTAAGTTGAGTTGAGTTGAGTTATATTTAACTGAGATTGCGACCTACTTTTTACTCCGTCACGTGTCAGTGAATAATAAGGAGAATTTGCCAAAATCTCTTGTTAGTTTGTATGGTGTTTTATCACGCTTTCACCATGTCTTTTTCAGTTATACCACGGAGTTTCCTGGGTAAGTTTCCAGTACTACTGGTCCATTTATCCTGAAACCAATGTTCACGCCTAAAATACTAAGCGTAAATTAATAAGGTATTATTTAAAGCATTTTAAGCTTCGTTTATCCATTTACTTGTTATTTTTTTCGCAATTTGAATTGGGTAATAAAGCAAAGTTGTAGACAACAATATAACTTTGTTTTGGAACATCTATCATTAACGAATTTATAATAATAGATGCGACGACATTTCAAGACTTAGAACATTCATATTACAGTCGTAGGGATTGAAAACCTATAATTAACGAGTATAACTCAGCCGCTGCACATAACCCATGTAACTTCGGAAATATGGAACGAATGGCTGTTCAAGATTTAACCACTTACAATACAGCGAAGTCTGATCAGGAATGTTTCTGTCTGTCATTAACGGTCATTAACGTATTCATACAATACAAATCTATCTTGGAAAAGTCAGTGACCATCAGAAGACCGATAACAAATACAAGATGATCTGAATGGCCAATAATGTTCTAACCTCGATGGGTTTCTTTTTCTATGTCCTAGTTCCCGGATGATGACGTATGGTTTCCAAGACAACAGTAATTTCAATAGCACGTAATTACATGTCATATAAACAGAAAATATGACAAAAGTTTGTTTTTTAAGATCTATACATAAACGCTACATCACATGGCGGCAACTTGTTGATACAATGATAACATATGTTTCAAGATTGTCTTAATTTCGATATATTATTATTTAAATAAAATATACACATTATAATTACTTCTGACAACAATATCATTACAATGGGGGAAAAGATTCAAGATTGTCATGCATTTTAATTGTTAACGTGACACGTTATTTTCAACTCATTCCTTCTGGCAAATCTGCAGCAGAAGTCTTTTGAGAACATTGTGACAAAAGGAGAGATATCTCATAATGGGCAATTTCTCCTTTTGTCAAAAAAATGGTCAACTCTATTCTTTAATTAAACTTTTATATAAGGATACTTTCGATATTTTTCTCCAGATAATTTTAAAGTCGTCTGCTACATATTTGTTGTATGCGGGAAGGAGTTAAAGTCGTCTGCTTTGAAAACAACAGACACAAACGACGTTACATCCAAAAAATAAGAAGAACAATTTTGATAGAGAGTTGAAAATATTTAACTTTAGACAGATGATAACTGTCCGCAATATATGTTTAAGATAGTCTACTGCATAGCCTTCAACAGCCGTATTAATCGAGAACAGGTAAACATATGAGCCGTTCCACGAGAAAACTAATATTATTAACTCTGCGCAATGTATCGACCCAGATCAGCCTGATCCGGGCCGACGTATTCCGACTCGGGGGGATAGATTCATGATTCCTAAAACAGAACATATACAGGTGGCGAAAAGTGTCTGGCCCCGATTAGTCTGCGCGGTATGCTTAGGCTGATCCGGTTCGATACTTTACGCAGATTTCACCATGTTGGTTTTCTCGTGGAACGGCTCGTTATATCTCGCAACAGGACAAACAAGACTACCTTTATGAGTGGGATGGTTGAAGGGTTTAGGTATAGATATAGTGTGGTTTTACCTGACACGCGTCAATGCCTCCTTGCTCATATCCAGCACAAAACATGTCGTCTGTCACCTGGTTACCAAGGTGATCTGGTTGGTTACATAATGTGTTGTTTATAACAGGAAGTAGTGCTTGCTTTAACACACCTGGGCAACACGAAGCTGCAGAAGAAAACAATGTCGATGTAAGTTAGAAGTAAATATGTATGAGCCGTGGACTCTTCGTACTTTTTCGACCAAGATCAGCCTGCGCAATCTGTGGAGACTAATCCGAGTCGAAACTTTCCGTCTCAGGGGGATAGAGGTATAGAGTAATGATTCCTGAAACGGGAAAACCATAGTAGGCGAACAGTGTCTGTCCGGTTTAGCCTGCGCGGCATGCTAAGGCTGATCCGGGTCGATACTTTACGCAGACTCCATAATGGTGGTTTTCTCGCAATTTGGCTCATATGGTATTCTATCTTCCCTGTCGCGTTACCTTCAAACTTTGTTTGTTTTATTTGGTTTTCACGCCATTTTTAACATTGTTTCAGTTATATTACGGCAACAGTTCACTAATACATGATCTATGGGTAAACGAACTAGTACTAGAATTGGAAATGTGCCCATCGGCACTCCATCATGATCTCTGAGTAAACGAACTAGTACTAGAATGGGAAATGTGCCCATCGACACTCCATCATGATCTCTGAGTAAACGAACTAGTACTAGAATGGGAAATGTGCCCATCGACACTCCATCATGATCTCTGAGTAAACGAACTAGTACTAGAATGGGAAATGTGCCCATCGACACTCCATCATGATCTCTGAGTAAACGAACTAGTACTAGAATGGGAAATGTGCCCATCGACACTCCATCATGATCTCTGAGTAAACGAACTAGTACTAGAATGGGAAATGTGCCCATCGACACTCCATCATGATCTCTGAGTAAACGAACTAGTACTAGAATGGGAAATGTGCCCATCGACACTCCATCATGATCTCTGAGTAAACGAACTAGTACTAGAATGGGAAATGTGCCCATCGACACTCCATCATGATCTCTGAGTAAACGAACTAGTACTAGAATGGGAAATGTGCCCATCGACACTCCATCATGATCTCTGAGTAAACGAACTAGTACTAGAATGGGAAATGTGCCCATCGACACTCCATCATGATCTCTGAGTAAACGAACTAGTACTAGAATGGGAAACGTGCCCATCGACACTCCATCATGATCTCTGAGTAAACGAACTAGTACTAGAATGGGAAAAGTGCCCATCGACACTCCATCATGATCTCTGAGTAAACGAACTAGTACTAGAATGGGAAACGTGCCCATCGACACTCCAGCATGATCTCTGAGTAAACGAACTAGTACTAGAATGGGAAATGTGCCCATCGACACTCCATCATGATCTCTGAGTAAACGAACTAGTACTAGAATGGGAAACGTGCCCATCGACACTCCATCATGATCTCTGAGTAAACGAACTAGTACTGGAATGGGAAACGTGCCCATCGACACTCCATCATGATCTCTGAGTAAACGAACTAGTACTGGAATGGGAAACGTGCGCATCGACACTCCATCATGATCTCTGAGTAAACGAACTAGTACTAGAATGGGAAACGTGCCCATCGACACTCCATCATGATATCTGAGTAAACGAACTAGTACTAGAATGGGAAACGTGCCCATCGACACTCCATCATGATCTCTGAGTAAACGAACTAGTACTAGAATGGGAAACGTGCCCATCGACACTCCATCATGTTCTCTGAGTAAACGAACTAGTACTAGAATGGGAAACGTGCCCATCGACACTCCATCATGATCTCTGTGTAAACGAACTAGTACTAGAATGGGAAACGTGCCCATCGACACTCCATCATGATCTCTGAGTAAACGAACTAGTACTAGAATGGGAAATGTGCCCATCGACACTCCATCATGATCTCTGAGTAAACGAACTAGTACTAGAATGGGAAACGTGCCCATCGACACTCCATCATGATCTCTGTGTAAACGAACTAGTACTAGAATGGGAAACGTGCCCATCGACACTCCATCATGTTCTCTGAGTAAACGAACTAGTACTAGAATGGGAAATGTGCCCATCGACACTCCATCATGATCTCTGAGTAAACGAACTAGTACTAGAATGGGAAATGTGCCCATCGACACTCCATCATGATCTCTGAGTAAACGAACTAGTACTAGAATGGGAAACGTGCCCATCGACACTCCATCATGTTCTCTGAGTAAACGAACTAGTACTAGAATGGGAAATGTGCCCATCGACACTCCATCATGATCTCTGAGTAAACGAACTAGTACTAGAATGGGAAATGTGCCCATCGACACTCCATCATGATCTCTGAGTAAACGAACTAGTACTAGAATGGGAAACGTGCCCATCGACACTCCATCATGATCTCTGAGTAAACGAACTAGTACTAGAATGGGAAATGTGCCCATCGACACTCCATCATGATCTCTGAGTAAACGAACTAGTACTAGAATGGGAAATGTGCCCATCGACACTCCATCATGATCTCTGAGTAAGCGAACTAGTACTATAATGGGAAATGTGCCCATCGACACTCCATCATGATCTCTGAGTAACCGAACTAGTACTAGAATGGGAAATGTGCCCATCGACACTCCATCATGATCTCTGAGTAAACGAACTAGTACTAGAATGGGAAATGTGCCCATCGACACTCCATCATGATCTCTGAGTAAACGAACTAGTACTAGAATGGGAAATGTGCCCATCGACACTCCATCATGATCTCTGAGTAAACGAACTAGTACTAGAATGGGAAAAGTGCCCATCGACACTCCATCATGATCTCTGAGTAAACGAACTAGTACTAGAATGGGAAACGTGCCCATCGACACTCCATCATGATCTCTGAGTAAACGAACTAGTACTAGAATGGGAAAGTTCCCATCGACACTCCATCATGATCTCTGAGTAAACGAACTAGTACTAGAATGGGAAACGTGCCCATCGACACTCCATCATGATCTCTGAGTAAACGAACTAGTACTAGAATGGGAAATGTGCCCATCGACACTCCATCATGATCTCTGAGTAAACGAACTAGTACTAGAATGGGAAACGTGCCCATCGGCACTCCATCATGATCTCTTAGTAAACGAACTAGTACTAGAATGGGAAACGTGCCCATCGACACTCCATCATAATCTCTGAGTAAACGAACTAGTACTAGAATGGGAAATGTGCCCATCGACACTCCATCATGATCTCTGAGTAAACGAACTAGTACTAGAATGGGAAATTTTACCATCGACACTCCATCATGATCTCTGAGTAAACGAACTAGTACTAGAATGGGAAATGTGCCCATCGACACTCCATCATGATCTCTGGGTAAACGAACTAGTACTAGAATGGGAAATGTGCCCATCGGCACTCCATCATGATCTCTGAGTAAACGAACTAGTACTAGAATGGGAAATGTGCCCATCGACACTCCATCATGATCTCTGAGTAAACGAACTAGTACTAGAATGGGAAACGTGCCCATCGACACTCCATCATGATCTCTGTGTAAACGAACTAGTACTAGAATGGGAAACGTGCCCATCGAAACTCCATCATGATCTCTGAGTAAACGAACTAGTACTAGAATGGGAAACGTGCCCATCGACACTCCATCATGATCTCTGAGTAAACGAACTAGTACTAGAATGGGAAACGTGCCCATCGACACTCCATCATGATCTCTGTGTAAACGAACTATTACTAGAATGGGAAACGTGCCCATCGACACTCCATCATGTTCTCTGAGTAAACGAACTAGTACTAGAATGGGAAACGTGCCCATCGACACTCCATCATGATCTCTGAGTAAACGAACTAGTACTAGAATGGGAAACGTGCCCATCGACACTCCATCATGATCTCTGAGTAAACGAACTAGTACTAGAATGGGAAACGTGCCCATCGACACTCCATCATGATCTCTGTGTAAACGAACTAGTACTAGAATGGGAAACGTGCCCATCGACACTCCATCATGTTCTCTGAGTAAACGAACTAGTACTAGAATGGGAAATGTGCCCATCGACACTCCATCATGATCTCTGAGTAAACGAACTAGTACTAGAATGGGAAATGTGCCCATCGACACTCCATCATGATCTCTGAGTAAACGAACTAGTACTAGAATGGGAAACGTGCCCATCGACACTCCATCATGTTCTCTGAGTAAACGAACTAGTACTAGAATGGGAAATGTGCCCATCGACACTCCATCATGATATCTGAGTAAACGAACTAGTACTAGAATGGGAAACGTGCCCATCGACACTCCATCATGATCTCTGAGTAAACGAACTAGTACTAGAATGGGAAACGTGCCCATCGACACTCCATCATGATCTCTGAGTAAACGAACTAGTACTAGAATGGGAAATGTGCCCATCGACACTCCATCATGATCTCTGAGTAAACGAACTAGTACTAGAATGGGAAATGTGCCCATCGACACTCCATCATGATCTCTGAGTAAACGAACTAGTACTAGAATGGGAAATGTGCCCATCGACACTCCATCATGATCTCTGAGTAAACGAACTAGTACTAGAATGGGAAATGTGCCCATCGACACTCCATCATGATCTCTGAGTAAACGAACTAGTACTAGAATGGGAAATGTGCCCATCGACACTCCATCATGATCTCTGAGTAAACGAACTAGTACTAGAATGGGAAATGTGCCCATCGACACTCCATCATGATCTCTGAGTAAACGAACTAGTACTAGAATGGGAAAGGTGCCCATCGACACTCCATCATGATCTCTGAGTAAACGAACTAGTACTAGAATTGGAAACGTGCCCATCGGCACTCCATCATTATCTCTTAGTAAACGAACTAGTACTAGAATGGGAAACGTGCCCATCGACACTCCATCATGATCTCTGAGTAAACGAACTAGTACTAGAATGGGAAATGTGCCCATCGACACTCCATCATGATCTCTGAGTAAACGAACTAGTACTAGAATGGGAAATGTGCCCATCGACACTCCATCATGATCTCTGAGTAAACGAACTAGTACTAGAATGGGAAATGTGCCCATCGACACTCCATCATGATCTCTGGGTAAACGAACTAGTACTAGAATGGGAAATGTGCCCATCGGCACTCCATCATGATCTCTGAGTAAACGAACTAGTACTAGAATGGGAAATGTGCCCATCGACACTCCATCATGATCTCTGGGTAAACGAACTAGCACTAGAATGGGAAATGTGCCCATCGACACTCCATCATGATCTCTGAGTAAACGAACTAGTACTAGAATGGGAAATGTGCCCATCGACACTCCATCATGATCTCTGGGTAAACGAACTAGTACTAGAATGGGAAATGTGCCCATCGACACTCCATCATGATCTCTGAGTAAACGAACTAGTACTAGAATGGGAAATGTGCCCATCGACACTCCATCATGATCTCTGGGTAAACGAACTAGTACTATAATGGGAAATGTGCCCATCGACACTCCATCATGATCTCTGGGTAAACGAACTAGTACTAGAATGGGAAATGTGCCCATCGACACTTTATCATGATCTCTGAGTAAACGAACTAGTACTAGAATGGGAAATGTGCCCATCGACACTCCATCATGATCTCTGAGTAAACGAACTAGTACTAGAATGGGAAATGTGCCCATCGACACTCCATCATGATCTCTGAGTAAACGAACTAGTACTAGAATGGGAAATGTGCCCATCGACACTCCATCATGATCTCTGAGTAAACGAACTAGTACTAGAGTGGGAAATGTGCCCATCGACACTCCATCATGATCTCTGAGTAAACGAACTAGTACTAGAATGGGAAATGTGCCCATCGACACTCCATCATGATCTCTGAGTAAACGAACTAGTACTAGAATGGGAAATGTGCCCATCGACACTCCATCATGATCTCTGAGTAAACGAACTAGTACTAGAATGGGAAATGTGCCCATCGACACTCCATCATGATCTCTGAGTAAACGAACTAGTACTAGAATGGGAAATGTGCCCATCGACACTCCATCATGATCTCTGAGTAAACGAACTAGTACTATAATTGGAAATGTTCCCATCGACACTCCATCATGATCTCTGAGTAAACGAACTAGTACTAGAATGGGAAATGTGCCCATCGACACTCCATCATGATCTCTGAGTAAACGAACTAGTACTAGAATGGGAAACGTGCCCATTGACACTCCATCATGATCTCTGTGTAAACGAACTAGTACTAGAATGGGAAACGTGCCCATCGACACTCCATCATGTTCTCTGAGTAAACGAACTAGTACTAGAATTGGAAATGTGCCCATCGGCACTCCATCATGATCTCTGAGTAAACGAGCTAGGACTAGAATGGGAAATGTGCCCATCGACACTCCATCATGATCTCTGTGTAAACGAACTAGTACTAGAATGGGAAACGTGCCCATAGACACTCCATCATGTTCTCTGAGTAAACGAACTAGTACTAGAATTGGAAATGTGCCCATCGGCACTCCATCATGATCTCTGAGTAAACGAACTAGTACTAGAATGGGAAACGTGCCCATCGACACTCCATCATGTTCTCTGAGTAAACGAACTAGTACTAGAATTGGAAATGTGCCCATCGGCACTCCATCATGATCTCTGAGTAAACGAACTAGTACTAGAATGGGAAATGTGCCCATCGACACTCCATCATGATCTCTGAGTAAACGAACTAGTACTAGAATGGGAAATGTGCCCATCGACACTCCATCATGATCTCTGAGTAAACGAACTAGTACTAGAATGGGAAATGTGCCCATCGACACTCCATCATGATCTCTGAGTAAACGAACTAGTACTAGAATGGGAAATGTGCCCATCGACACTCCATCATGATCTCTGAGTAAACGAACTAGTACTAGAATGGGAAATGTGCCCATCGACACTCCATCATGATCTCTGAGTAAACGAACTAGTACTAGAATGGGAAAGGTGCCCATCGACACTCCATCATGATCTCTGAGTAAACGAACTAGTACTAGAATTGGAAACGTGCCCATCGGCACTCCATCATTATCTCTTAGTAAACGAACTAGTACTAGAATGGGAAACGTGCCCATCGACACTCCATCATGATCTCTGAGTAAACGAACTAGTACTAGAATGGGAAATGTGCCCATCGACACTCCATCATGATCTCTGAGTAAACGAACTAGTACTAGAATGGGAAATGTGCCCATCGACACTCCATCATGATCTCTGAGTAAACGAACTAGTACTAGAATGGGAAATGTGCCCATCGACACTCCATCATTATCTCTGGGTAAACGAACTAGTACTAGAATGGGAAATGTGCCCATCGGCACTCCATCATGATCTCTGAGTAAACGAACTAGTACTAGAATGGGAAATGTGCCCATCGACACTCCATCATGATCTCTGGGTAAACGAACTAGCACTAGAATGGGAAATGTGCCCATCGACACTCCATCATGATCTCTGAGTAAACGAACTAGTACTAGAATGGGAAATGTGCCCATCGACACTCCATCATGATCTCTGGGTAAACGAACTAGTACTAGAATGGGAAATGTGCCCATCGACACTCCATCATGATCTCTGAGTAAACGAACTAGTACTAGAATGGGAAATGTGCCCATCGACACTCCATCATGATCTCTGGGTAAACGAACTAGTACTATAATGGGAAATGTGCCCATCGACACTCCATCATGATCTCTGGGTAAACGAACTAGTACTAGAATGGGAAATGTGCCCATCGACACTCCATCATGATCTCTGAGTAAACGAACTAGTACTAGAATGGGAAATGTGCCCATCGACACTCCATCATGATCTCTGAGTAAACGAACTAGTACTAGAATGGGAAATGTGCCCATCGACACTCCATCATGATCTCTGAGTAAACGAACTAGTACTAGAATGGGAAATGTGCCCATCGACACTCCATCATGATCTCTGAGTAAACGAACTAGTACTAGAGTGGGAAATGTGCCCATCGACACTCCATCATGATCTCTGAGTAAACGAACTAGTACTAGAATGGGAAATGTGCCCATCGACACTCCATCATGATCTCTGAGTAAACGAACTAGTACTAGAATGGGAAATGTGCCCATCGACACTCCATCATGATCTCTGAGTAAACGAACTAGTACTAGAATGGGAAATGTGCCCATCGACACTCCATCATGATCTCTGAGTAAACGAACTAGTACTAGAATGGGAAATGTGCCCATCGACACTCCATCATGATCTCTGAGTAAACGAACTAGTACTATAATTGGAAATGTTCCCATCGACACTCCATCATGATCTCTGAGTAAACGAACTAGTACTAGAATGGGAAATGTGCCCATCGACACTCCATCATGATCTCTGAGTAAACGAACTAGTACTAGAATGGGAAACGTGCCCATCGACACTCCATCATGATCTCTGTGTAAACGAACTAGTACTAGAATGGGAAACGTGCCCATCGACACTCCATCATGTTCTCTGAGTAAACGAACTAGTACTAGAATTGGAAATGTGCCCATCGGCACTCCATCATGATCTCTGAGTAAACGAGCTAGGACTAGAATGGGAAATGTGCCCATCGACACTCCATCATGATCTCTGTGTAAACGAACTAGTACTAGAATGGGAAACGTGCCCATAGACACTCCATCATGTTCTCTGAGTAAACGAACTAGTACTAGAATTGGAAATGTGCCCATCGGCACTCCATCATGATCTCTGAGTAAACGAACTAGTACTAGAATGGGAAACGTGCCCATCGACACTCCATCATGTTCTCTGAGTAAACGAACTAGTACTAGAATTGGAAATGTGCCCATCGGCACTCCATCATGATCTCTGAGTAAACGAACTAGTACTAGAATTGGAAATGTGCCCATCGGCATTCCATCATGGCCGCTGCGACTGGAGATCAAACCCGTCCCTGTTCCAAATCCAAGACGCTACGGCGGATTTCTGTCAAACTTTGTAAAGTAAACCAAATCTCGAGAAAGATAATTTCGCAAAAAAGAAATCATCTATGATAAATAATAATTTCTATTTCGATAAATAATAATTTCTATTTCGATAAATAAACGCGATCTTAAATAACGAGAAAGTCGAAACACCGTTTACCCTGTGTCTCATCGTTTCGTGCATTCCCATTCTAGTTCAGAATGTTTTTATGATTCTAAAATAAGCTCGCGCATTGGTAAAAGCACTATTTCATGCGCTGAATTTCCTCTCAAGAGGTTTTCACTTACAAATTGCAAAGCTATTTTATTATTTTACTTGTAACTTAATTGTTCGGTAGATATCTCTTTTTCCAAGCCACTGTGTTACAAAGGTCACATGACCTATGACAATTGAATCAACTTCTCCCAATAGCCTAAAACCCAAACAGCCAACCAGATGCACGAAATCAGAAGGACAGCTTCTACCCGATTCATTTCATTTGACTTACATTTAAATTAACCGATCTTAGTCTTATTGACGTTGATCTTAAGTTTGTACTTATTGCAAAAATGTGCAATGTCGTTTAAAAATACGTAGGGAAATATGTAAAATCTGCAGAGAAGATAACTCCCCTCACTCAGAGAAATTTCTACATGAAATAGAAAAATCTTCTACGAGGAAATGAAATTGCAATTTCGATAAACTAAAGCAATATCCTTGAACGAGAAAATGAGGACAGCATATGAGTATATGATTATAGGGGTACAGATTTATCAATATGAGTTATCATAGGGGTAATCCTCCTAGGTGGTAGTTGCCCTAAGGGAGATATATCCTAGGGGATATGGAATACGGCGTTATCTACGTCAGTTCAAAATTCCATATCACTTCTAGCTAAACTATATGGAGTTCTTGAAAGAGACATATATATTGCGTTGAAATATAGTAATCTCATTGAAAGAGAAAGCAACCGAATCACATAAACCGTATTTATCCGCGTATTCGGTAAAATTCACTTTCGCCTAACAAAATGATTTGTATGTGTACTGCTGTGATAGAAGAGTACTCCAGTCGATTAAGTGTTTCAATTTGCACACAGGTTGAAAGAACAGTAAAATATTACAGATTATATGATATGTTTAAGGAAGCGAGGCAGACATAAATCTGCCCTAATCAGTGCCAGGAGGTCTAGTTATAGGGGAGTGAACAGGTCTTTCCTTCAATATGTCTATCTTAATATGTAACCAAACACTTTGTTGTGGGTACTCAAAAGAATCTTCTCAGTAAGACGATTCTTTTGAGTACCCACATCATAGGGTTTTAAAGACAACTAAGGATGTTAAAATACTCATTACTTGCCGTATCTAAAGCTCTAGCAAATAAACATGTGATCCAAATGTAAGTTTACGTTCGTTTAGGATAAAGCCAGAAAGTAGAAATTTCTCTTTGTTTGAAATGTGCATAACATAGTACTTATACTAATTGAAGAGCGTCAAGCCATATGTGGTATTATTATAACAACGGTTCAGCATCATTAACAGTTACATTTACGTAGTTTGACTACATTTTTACTTTTTTAACATATACACTCAGAGCTGTATGTACGAAAATATATAATACAATGTCGAACAGTGAAGCCTCCAGTGATGATATACGCATGTACGGGTTCATCTGAGTCTTCACTGTTTGTTATTGCACAAAGACCACAGTTCGCCAGACGCGGCTCGTATATATTTACTTTCAATATATCCCCAGCCAGTCACAAAACCAAATTCCCCAGCTAAAAGCGGTTGATCTGGCAGACACACTTTGTCGACGTATCTGTTCAAACGGAATGGCGATGAAACCTTAACGAGAGCAATGTCATTTACAGACGTAAGGAAATTATAGTGCGGATGAACTATAATGGTGTCTGTGTCCCGGTTTTGAATCGTTAGCTCTTGTTTCGTCTCCGAGTGGCGCCCAGCTTCAACCGTCCAATCTATACTCCTTCTATTTCTGAAATGAGATTTTATTTACAAATAAGAGATATGAGCCGTCTCACGAGAAAACCAACAGTGGTCTCTGCGGAATGTATCGACCCAGATAAGCCTGCGCAGTCCGCGAAGGCTGATCCGGGCCGACACATTCCGTCTTACGGGGATATAGATATAGAGTAATGATTCCTGAAATAGAAAATCCACAGGATGCGAAAAGTGTCTACCAGGATGAGCCTGCGCAGCATGGTTAGGCGGAATCGGATCGATACTTTACGCAGAGTCCATAATGTTGGTTTTCTCGTAGAACAGCTCATATGGAGTCTTATTTAAAATGCTTACAGTCAAGATGCAGATGAGTCTGTGTGTGCATACCGTCTCAACAGAGCCGCCACTGTTCGTCCATCTGTTATATAGCTCTTTGCATATCTGCTGACAAAGTTGTACATGTGTAGCCCTATTGATATAACCCACATGCGTATTTTGCCCATTCAAAGTTGCAGTAGCATGTTTACGTAACTGCAACAGATGGCTTTTTGAAAACAGGAGAAATTGTTTGTGATGAGCAATTACTCCATTTGTTACAATGTTTTCATTTCTAATCAATAATTATACTTTTATTTATACAGAATTTCGATATTTGTGCCTAGATGTTTTTTCATTGTCTTCTGCTGTAGATTTGTTGTATGTGGGAAAGGGTTAAGTGACATCGTAAGGCGGACACCTTAAGAACCCATTTCGACAGACGCAGCCCAGTTGTTGAACCTTTTTTGTCAGGGTGTTTTTGAAAATTTAATCATCATTAGTTTAGTTCAAATGGGAGTAACGTCACCCTTTTAAAGGGTCCAGTGTTAAATATGGCTATTTGTAACAAAACAATCGGACTCTTTTCATTTGATAATCGTGGTATTTTGTCTTTTTAATGATGTTGTTTTTCTGGTTGGTTCATTTTCGTGTATGTTAACCGTCTGATGTTGGCATGGTAATATATCAATCTCACTTATGTCAGAGTAAAATACTTCGTTGTGCCTATATTGTATCTGACGACATCGCATAAAAAGTTCTCTCCATTTGGCCTTTCATGCAATCGGAACACTCGACAGTCAACGCTTTTCGATCTCGTTTATCTATATGGGTTATCTCCCTTGTTAATACCTAACGATTTCGTAGGCGACATTTTGATTGGCGAAGGTCAAACTGAGCTGACCTGTAATAGGCACTCATCAGATATAAAGAAGCGAGTGTTTCTGCAGCGAACTTACGATCTGATTGTATTGAGAGAAGGTGTGATAGGCTGAAATCATTTAAATTCCCATTTATTAAATGCCCTAGTAGTCAAAGTCCCCTCGATATATTTAACAGGGTAGTCAAATCCCATTGGCAAAATATTAAAGTTAAAATGCCGGTTATTGTAAATCTAAATATATAGTACATGCTTTCTGTTTTGGAAAAAGTCAAAATTAACATACTGCTGAAACGGCATGGTAACACAATTAGAATTAAAAATAAATCTGGCTTCCGTAGGAATTTATTCCAGAGAATGTTGACTACCCCGTTAAATCTATTGAATTGATTTTGACTACTAAGCCAATGTTGGACCGATTTTGAGTTTGAACTTCGGCTCTGTAATTAATTTGTGTTGAACGTTGACAAACGCCATTGTGACAATTAACCTTAGGTTTCCACCAAAGGGCTAAATAGCCTTTGTAGTCAGGTAGTCGTTTGCATGGAATTCGAGAACCAGGAATTACACATAAGGTGAGATAGTCGACGTGATTTGACTGTAATACCGTTGAAAACCAGTCAATCAATCAATCGTTATACTTAGATATATAAGTAACTTCCAATTCCACGAGGGCTTTCCTGAAATACAGCAGCCCGTAGTTCGATATACCTTTCGAAGCAATGTGCGGCCGTGACGATCCATTGCCCATCTATTAAGGCACCCCCACACATATGGCTACCGTTCAGTCTTAAGGAAACCATCCACGGCCAACTGTTGGGTACCGCCTCCCGTCCCCCTACGATCCTGTTGTTTGATTCTATTGGCTGAATAGTCGGCTTTCCACAATAAGCGTCCTCTGAAACGGATCAATGACACTGTGAAGAATTTGGTTAATTATTTAAACAGTGAACCATTTCCAACGATAGGGGCCTGGCATGATATTATAAAAAATAAAATATATTCTATAATATACATACAAGGGATGTAACTTCCTCGTCAGCCAGATTTGATGAATTGTTGCCCTATACAAAATGAAAAACGACGATCTATTAATGCGCTATGCACCAGCATGTGGCCAAATATCTACCCTAATCATTGGTCACAAATATTTTATCCGCAAAGGATTTGTTTAAGAAAATCATTCTTACAATCACAACACCACACCCGTAATCCGAATACTCAGATCTCAGATTGGTGTAATAAACGAGGATTTGGCCGGAATCGAGAACAAAACGGTAAGTAAACAATTAAGTAAATTATTTAGAAATTATCAGTTCTAGCTAAATCCTAATAATGTATGCTTAAAGACAAATAACTGCGTCACGCACAGACCAAGTCTTGGTTCAAATTGCTCTCTTGGATGCAAAGTAGTATACCAAAAGGTGTTGGACACGAGTCAAATGTCATCACGGTTAGTTTCACGGTCTGTTGTGCGAAAGCGTTGTCTATGTATAATAAAATATACATTTGTTATGTGGACGTACTTTAAGGGCATCTACAGCAGACGACTTTTGAAAACATTGTGGTAAGCTGAATATGTGCTTATAGCAATTTCTCCTTTGGTCACAATATGTTCAGCTTTTAAAATATGCTTTGTCTGTATGTTTTCAAAATCGTTATATCTGCAAGAGTTGCACGTACGTAAAGCTAATTAAACGTAACAGTAATTATACCTTGTTAGGCATTAAAATGTCTATTTATTGTCATCCAAAGTCTCACTATTAACTTATTAAAGTTTGAAAGGAAATTGTGATGAGGTACACATCGTTCGAAGACTTATAATTATGCAGATACTGGTTATCAATCAGAATAGTGTGAATGGTATACATTGAACCATTTCCCACATATAGACGCTTTTTGACGCTTGTGCAGCACACGACTTTTGAAAACATCGTGACAAAAGGAGAAATTGTTCAAATTGAGCAATTTCTCCTTTTACCACAATGTTTTCAACTTTTTTCTGTAATTATACCTACAATTATAGAGATTTTCCACATTTTTGAGTAGACATTTTCAAAGTCATCTGATGCAGGTTTGCTGTATGTGGGTTGAGAAAGGGGTTAAAGCGCAAGGTTGCATACTATTAGCTATTTGTACATTTTTTCTATAATAGAGTGATAAAACTAAATTTGAAACTTTGGGGTAAAGTTTAAAGTATCTCAATTGACGTCGTGTATTTCGGCGTGAAGGTAAGTTGTGTATTCACTATTCACCAATCATGAACGTACCGTTTTGCTTTTTGTTTTTATTAAAAATATTTAGATTCTAACACTGAATTGTCATAATATTTACCTACTATCTTGTATATTACCCGAACGTATTTAACTGACCAAGATCTTAAGACAAACATGTATATATGTTTGTCTTATTTCTCACCTATATGTATGTTATGTTCACGTAAATGTATATTATTGTCACGTACATGTTGATTATTGTCACGTACATGTTGATTATTGTCACGTACATGTATATTAGTGTCACGTACATGTATATTATTGTCACGTACATGTATATTAGTGTCACGTACATGTTGATTATTGTCACGTACATGTATATTATTGTCACGTATATGTATATTATTGTCACGTACATGTATATTATTGTCACGTACATGTTGATTATTGTCACGTACATGTTGATTATTGTCAAGAACATGTATATTAGTGTCAAGTACATGTATATTATTGTCACGTACATGTATATTGTTGCCACGTACATGTTGATTATTGTCACGTACATGTATATTAGTGTCACGTACATGTATATCATTGTCACGTACATGTATATTAGTGTCACGTACATGTATATTATTGTCACGTACATGTATATTATTGTCACGTACATGTATATTAGTGTCACGTAAATGTATATTATTGTCACGTACATGTTGATTATTGTCACGTATATGTACATCTTTGTCACGTTCAAGTTCATACGTTTAAATTGTAAAATCTGTATTAAAATACGCATGTTGAGATAAACGATGCACAGATTAAATTGAAATGAAAAGACTATGAACGTCAAAACGAAACATATATTTGCACAAAGGGTCTGGATCAGATCAACGTTGTCCGGTGATACTTACTACAAACAATTTCATCTGTGTGGTCCGGACATTCGACCATCTTGTTACACACCATTTGATCTAGTATACAGCTTCCGTCTGCACACTCAAACATGGAACAATGACCTAGATAAAAACAACAGTTTACATTGTACGATTCAGCACACATTGGTTGGTTGGTTGTTTGGTGTTTTACGCGGTTTTCAATTAGTTTTCAGTTATATCACGGCGTGTCCTTGGTAAGTTACAAGTACTACTGGTCCATGTATCCTGACAGCAGCCAGTCAGTCGCAATGCTAACCCCGCAACCAGGAGCGCCTAGTAGGGCAGCCATTACTACCATGTTTAAAGTCTTTGGTATGACCCGGCCGATCACAAATTGGCTTCTGTGAACGGTTTTGTATTATAGTTCATGGTGTAGATAGTGACGTTACATGTATATGAGCCTTTCCACGAGAAAACCAACAGTGTGGAGTCTGCGTAAAGTATCGTCCCGGATTAGCATTAGCATGCCGCGCAGGCTAATCCGGACAGACACTTTTCGCCTTCTGTGGTTTATCTGTTTCAGGAATCATTACGCTATAACTCTATCCCCCTGAGACGGAATGTGTCGGTCCGGATTAGCCTGCACGAACAGCGCAAACTGATTTGGGCCGATACATTACGCATAGTCCACGATGTTGGTTTTCTCGTAAAACGGCTCATATATCGAAGGCTTGGCGTAAAACGGTTGTAACTCAAATTGTTATTTTTTTACCGAGGTTAATCACATCACGATAAGAGTTAAATCATTTTTCTTGGTAAACAATGGAAATTTAGGTGCCATTGCTCATTCTGAGCAATGGCACCTAAATGTGCATGGTTTACAAAGGGGTTAAAATTGCCCCTAAACCAGGGTTTTCAAAATAGGCGTTTAGTTACAACCGTTTCACACCAAGCCATCGATATATCATCTGAGGACGTGCTTGAGAAAATGTGCAAATTGGCTCCACACAGTCTGATCAAGATATTTACTTTCTACCATTTACACACAAAACCTTGTTCGAAGATTCTGTCAACGTGTGTAGATTCTGATCAAACTGGGCAGAGGGACAGTGTGATCTGAAACGTCACTGTTCAGAAATACCAAGTTGTACCTTTTCCTCACGCACGGTTATAGTTATGAGGAGTTGGTCGTCTGCACGAAAAGCATATGATGAAAGACAATTGTAATAAGATTTATTTTGATGAAATTATATATATATGAGTTGTCCCCAGAGAAATCCAACATTGTGGACGCTGCGTAAAGTATCGACCCGGATCAGCCCGCGCAGGCTAACCCGGACAACCTCTTTTCGCCTCCTGTGGCTTTTCTGTTGCAAGAATCATCACTCTATACATATATCCCCCTGAGACTGAATGTGTCGATCCGGATTAGCCTAGATTGATACATTACGAAGATTCCATAATGTTGGTTTTCTCGTGGAACGTCTCATATATATATAATGGGAAATGTAGGCATGTTGATTAATTTCAGAAGTTTCTTGAAACCTTCCAGACTAATAAGCGCTCAGATACAGAGAGATACAAAGATCCAAAGTTTTATTTGATTAGAGGCCACCGGCCCATAACAACAAATATAATTAGTCGCCGGGCAGAAGCCCGCGACTTCTATTTTTAATAGGTTTTCTGAAATCACATGGGAGGGGGGATTATTATTAGAAAGAAACACATTTAGATGTCTTGAACATATTACAATTGTTTTTGTTTAAAAACACTAAGTAATGACACATCTAAAATGAAATAAATATTCCGATGTTTTAGGTATTTTCAGTTTCTTTATTTTGACTCGCATTTATGTTTTTTTGTTTTATTTACGAAGACACAAGCGGTCCCTGCTAGACATGCTGCAGACCGTTATGTGTCAATATCGAGATAAATATCACGTTGAATTCTCCTTTTTAAATAGCAATTTTAACTTACTAAATGTTGTTTTCATGTTCAAAGAGATGTCTTGATTTGTGTAGAATTCATTTAATAATGTAAATCCATGAATATCTAAAGTAGGAACTGTTTCTAAGCTAAATATAGACCCTATTCTGTTGTGTAGTTTCGTGACCTTTAACATCGACTTTCGCGCATGCGCATTTCGATATGAAAAAGCGAGTGATATTATTTTATTTTAGATAAGTACAAGACGAATGTTTGACGCAAAGCGTCAAAGAGAAGCCGCAATATTTCGTTGTACATGTAGAAATAAGAAAGAACATTTTTTAAATCCACAAACAATAGAACAATTTAAACTGTAGATGGTAATGCTAATATATTTCTCCTTTTGAAGACTTTTGTTTACTTCAAATTACCTCCCTTTAAAGCAATACCAGGATATTTACCTTGTGATTCGAATAAGATTGACAAACATTGAAATTATATGAATGAATATTATTATTTAGATAAGTATCAACAGCAAAATTAAATTTAAGCCAAGATAAATGTGTACACATTTCGTTATTTTTTTATAGATACCCTAATGTATAGGTATGAATATAAAATTTATAAGCAAATGTTTTCATTTCAACGTTCCTAATGTTTGTATAGGTTAATGAAAGCAAGAATATATAAATAAATCAATGCAGTCTTTTCCGGCGACATTGATGCCTTGCATCAACTTTCTCTTGTATTCCAACTGTTATAACAACCTTAATCGTAGCATAGATATGTTGGCGACATTGATGTCATCATATACATTCATAAGTACACACATATATACAGATTATAATTATAGCGTTTAACATGGTAACATTCTCTGACACTACATGAACATACGTTTAAAAAAAGTATAAAATACTTTGCGATTAATTTATAAAATGACCGATTTTCGGGGTGCGCAAATAAATATGGTTCTTCACACGCCGCAAAATTCATAAAGTTGATTTACACATAACTTACCTGTCAATGTTTTAAACGAGTACGTCAAATTAAAACCCGTCCCTCCCATGTCAGGGTCAGAAAGGAATGAAATAAACAGCGCATTTCCGGTTGACACGATGTCGGCCGGAAACTGTAACCCGCAGAGATGCAGAAGTAATGGTGCACTCTGGGACGACCCGTCGAATATTTTAACATAATCGTATGTACATCCGTCAATGGCCTCTGTTAGAAAGTCCTGGAATTAAATTAAGGTACGCACTCGATACAGGTTATAAATAATCTCATTTAATCAGACCAAAACAATTCGCTATCCGTATATTTGATGTGACTACACCGCATAAAATGTCGTCTCGAAGTGACCGTAAACACTTTCATAGTAATGGGCATATGCCTATTTGTTTGTTCAATGAAATAGTACGATGCAACCAACGCATGGTTCTAAACAGTAAGAACATCCAACAATCACTGCTCCTATATCTCGTTTATTTACATGTACATGGCTTATCTCTTCTGATTTATACTAAAAGATTTCGTAGCTGACAAATTAACTGACTGACGCAAACTTGAATGTGTGAGGCATCCATCAGTTCTATTCGAGTAGGCGAAGTGTATGTCTCCTTTCATAGACATTGGAGTTAGAAGTAATATGGAATTAAACGGACATAGAAGAAAATGCAAATTGCTTCTTAGCAATGTATACGGTGCTTTTCTCTCTATGTGTGTGTCGCGTGACGGTCAATGTTTGGGAGAGATGACAACATTTCGAATTTACATATCAAACCTTATAGAAATTGTACACGAAATACAAAAAGACAGCAGTAACCATTTCTCTATTACAACAACTCCGGTACAGACGGCTCTAAAAACATCTAGGCAAAGCTATGGATAAATGGTATCAATAAATGAAAGTATGATGATTTAAAACGGTTGAAATCGTTTTTTCAAAAGGAATACTTGTTTATAATGAGCATCTTTTTTCTTTCACCGTTGTGCTTTCAAAAAACGTCTTCTACAATGTCATCAAATTCATTTTTATTAATCCATAGTGTATTATCTTATTATACATAGCACATTATATTCAATCATACTATAATTGCTACGTACCCTAAACTTGACGTGTATATATTGACCCTTTGGTGCCTCTATCAGCCAACTACAATTTAAATCCGGTTCATAAGGCGTCACACCATTATATCCAGGCGAAGATATGTATCCACTAGTCTCGTTTACATATTGGTAATGGCCGTTACACCCTCCATATGTGTACGTCGGCTTAGTTGGTACTAAAAGTGAAATATGTCTTAAAATGTATGTGTCTTTTGAATAAATGTAAAGTTTTTGAAACGGATTCCATAATTATATGTCTTTAAAGAACCTAACAATCGTAAGCGTAAAATGCTGTCCGATTTATATACTATATATACACAAACGTGACCAGTGTATCAGCACACACACACATACAATTCCGTTTTCGCCGTACTTTCTCGCCGCAAATTTTGAAGAAAATTAAACCCAGTACTATCATTAACATTTGAATGATTGAAGATTAACTTCAAATTAAAAAGTTGAAAACCTTCTTTCTAATAAATTTCAGCACTGCAGCGTTTGAAACGAAGCATACTGATATCATTTAACCCCACACACATGTCGAAGGCTTGGTGTGAAATGGTTGTTACTAAAATTGGTATTGTTTTACCAACGTTTAGTGAATCACCTCGCTATAAAGTCTTACGTTAAATCATTTTTTTCTTGGTAAACATTTAACATTTAGGTGCCATTGCTCGTTCTGAGCAATGGCACCTAAATTTGCATTGTTTACAAAGGGGTCAAATTTGCCCCTAAACCAGTGTTTTCAAAATAGGTTTTTAGATACAACTGTTTCACACCAAGCCCTCGATGTATCCTTTGTTCAGTTATATATACATGTAATGCATGTTTATAAATAATCTTTACATGTTTATTGTATGACAACATAAGCTGCATCTAGCGTGGTGTCTTAATCAATCTGTGAATAGTGAAGACTTAGGCGATCCTGTGCATCCGCTCAGTGTCATAAGTGTCTTCATCGTCCGTATAAAAGCCTCCACGAGAAAACAAACAGTATGGACTCTGCGTAATGTATCGACCCAGATCAGCCTGAGTAGTCCGCGCAGTCTAATCCGAGCCGACACATTCCATCTCAGTGGGAAAGAGGTATAGAGTAATGATTCCTTAATCAGAAAATCCACAGGAGGCGAAAAGTATCTGTCCGGGTTAGCCCACGCGGCATGCTTAGGCTGATCCGGGTCGATACTTTACGCAGAGTCCCAAATGTTTGTTTTGTCTCGCGGGACGGCTCATATATATTATAAATACTTTAAAATGCTCCATCTGATAAAACAATAGAAGTGTAGCAGCACATTTTGCATTTATCAATATCCAATCAGTTGACATTGCGTTCCAAACTCGCTAGACACGGCTCAAATTAAAATAATTATTGTCATTTTGTTTGGTTGTTTAGTGCTTTACGCCGCTTTTAACACTTTTTCAGTTAAATCACGACGGTTCCTGAGTAAGTTACCAGTACTACTGATCCATTTATCCTGACACTAGCTAGTCAGTCATGATGCTTATCTCACAAGCCGTGCCATTACTACCAATTGTCAAGGGTCTTAAAACGATAAACGAAAAGATAACTTGTGAAGTTGTCGTAAAAAGTACATGCCAAAAACCTTCCTTAAATCATTTTCATTGAAATACCGCGATTAGTGGTATTGTAACATCTCATTGATGAGATCACAGAAGGAGATGTGGTAGTAACACCATTTGAAGAACAATGATAGCCTTCGTCATATTTTTTTCTAAGTATGTTTGTTTTGTTAAGTTGGGATTTACGCCGTTTTCTACATTATTTCAGTTATATAACGGTGACAGTTCACTTATTCCATGATCCCTGGTTAAACAGACCATAACTAGGCTAGGAATTGTGCCTTGCCAAAGGACACTCCACAATAAATGTCCCGGTTTCAAATATTCGACACTAACCACTCGATAACAGCGGATTCCTATCTAAGTATGTACAACATGTAAGCGGATAATGTGAACTTTTAGTGTTCGAAAATGTAATAAGACCACCTAATCGCCTGATGCGACTCGAATGCATGTTATAGATACCCGTTTGAATCACGGCCTCATAGGAGATATTGAATCCGGCGGACTCCTCAGCACCATTCGTGTAGAAAAATACAACAAGCTCGCTCCCTGTTGACGTCACATCTGGTGGTCTCACGGGGCCACAGAACTGCCCCAACACGTCGGAGAACGAATCAAATCCATCGAATATCGTCACGTGGTCTCCGTAGCAGCGTCTCGAGAATGGCAAGCTGGTATGACGAAAACGAAATTTTTGTTGCCAAGCACCTCGGTAGGTATACACACATTATTCTAAACATATTCTTATCCTTAATTCACGAATGAACACGATTTCTCTACTTTAAAATTTAGCATTAAGATACTAAGTGTGACCTTTTTCGGGGGGGGGGGGGGGGGGGGGGGGGGGGGGGGGGGGGGGGGGGGGGGGGGGGTAAAAAACATTACTTTGCTAAATTTTTGTGGATTTGGTCATAGCTTCATCATTTGTTGTTAGATTGATCTCAAATTGTGCACGCATATTTCATAAATAAAGTACTTCAACATATTAAACGGGTTTTTGGGTCAAACATTTGGATAAATTTCTTGTATTCTTTAACTTTGCGTTTAGCTTTACATTAAAGTTTCGTTTTTTATTGTTTTTTTCTCAATAAGTACTGGTACTAGGGCTTTCATATTTGAAATATAGTTACATCTAATACCCTTCTGCACGTTGTTACCGTCGTTGTATGCTGAAGATGCTGAGTGTGACCTTTTTGGGGGGTAAACCACTTGATTTTTGGTGGATTTTGAGAATTGGACATAGCTTCAGACAACGTGTTTTATTTATATACATTTTTCTAAACATTAGCAAATTCTCCGTTTAAGTTTACCTAGATATAAAACTATATGTTCTTACATTTTTATTAATATACACCGTTCTCTTCTTTAGAGATGGTGATACTTTTAACTGTTTGGTGTTACATAGAGTGTTGCAATATTGCATTTTGGTGAGGGAACTCAGTCCGTAATAAAAGTCAATAAATCCAGAGTTTGTTCTTCGTTGACCAGAATGTTTCCCGAGGCATAACTGGTATCTTAAAAGGTCATGCAAAATGAATCGTGTTTTAACGGAACGGTCTCCAAGATATTTGGTTTAAAGTCAGAATATACTAATAATTCTACTGAGTGCGGTATCCCGAGTTTGTTTTTTTCGTTGACCAGAATGTTTCCCGATTCTGGTATCATAACAGGTCATACAAAATGAGTCGTATTTTAAATATTCTAACAATTCTACAGTGGAAAAGCATCTCGTATCTTAAATCTCCATGCAAAATGAACCGTGTATTAACGGAAGGGTCTCAAGATACTGGGGGAGCAAAGAATTTTAAAACATGTGATCCCTGTCTGGCAATTTAAGTGAGAGCTTAGAGATTCTCCGTAACCACAAGACATTTTACTTTCTTATCCAGAGCAATTATTGCTGTCTGACCATGCAAATATGACGTAAAAAGTCACGTGGTATACACACACTGGTAACGGGATTACAAAATGTGCGTGAAATTAAACGTTTACAAATGCTAAACTAAAAGCCGGAAGGACGGGTTAATAGAATCGTTACATCTGTGATCGAGTTTAAAGGAATGTTCATAGAACGATAACCATTTCAATACTTTTTAAGATTAAATATATGTAATATGATTCCTTGTTAATGGTATTTGCATAGTACAATTTGTATGTAGCTAAATATAATGCAAAAAGATCTTACTGTTTAAGTCTACAAGGAAACATAGTACTTAAATTTCTTGATCAAAGTGTTTCTTAAAATTGTGCTGAAATATTTTCATGATATATTGAAGAACCATTTTTTGAAGAAAATAATATGCTTACAACTATACCAAGTATTTTGTTATCTAGTTCAATTATTAAACCTTCGTGAGAGACTCCCTTTAAAATAAGATATACATGTAGGAATAAAGTGTTTAAATCACTTTAACAGCGTGATCGAACAAATGGAACATAATTCTGGAAGTCTAGATAAATTATAATGTCGTGGTAAACAACTGCAAATACCAAAGTCATTGTAACCAAAGACGAAAGTCACTCTTAACCCAATCTTTCTAATCATCACGCCTTCGAGTCAAATGACGCACATTGAGATAATTTGTATTTATCAGATTACGCGTTCATGTTCGTTCTCAGTAAGATATACACTTTCAAGGTTTTCTGTTTGCCTACACAAATACGTCAATGATCATTAGAATCGCTATCGACTAATTAACCCTTGAACTACGTTGCGCTACTTTCACCTTTGACATTTTACAGACGCATTTTGACACGTTTGCATCAGATGACTTTTGAAAGCATTGTAAAAAAAAGAAGAGATATTGCTCAAGACGCGGATATTCCCCTTTGCTAATATGCTTTCACTTTTATGCAATACGTATAACTTCATTTTAAAAGAGTTTCCATAGTTTTGCATGGATGATCGCAAAATCGTCTTTTTTAATTGTTTTGTATTTTGAAAAGGGACAAACAACATATGTAATGTCCGTAAAACTAGGCAATACAACATAGAGGTAACTACTATTCTAACTACAAACATAAGATTGAATGTATATATGACACGTGTATATAACAATATGTGTATATAACGAAATGTGTATATAACGATAGATGTATATAACAATAGGTGCATATAACGATAGGTGTATATAATAATATGTCTATGTCACGATAGGTGTATGTAACGATAGGTATGTGCACCTTATATATCGGATTCAGATTCCCCATGTGTGTAGTGTTTCTGGAAAACCTGTGTGGCTCCTTTGCAACCACATGATCAGATTAATCTGAGAACATGACGGAATGACCTTTGACAAAATGTTATATCCTCGCACTGATTGGTCAACAAAGGGGTCATGGGTAAGCGATCTGGCGTTGTGCTATAACTGAATTACTGTTAAAAACGGGGCAGTATTTCAATAAAACAAATTTGCACTCAATTTGTTTGTTCCATCGTATTTATCATTGCCTGTAGATATGCACCTTCTTGACAAAAAAACATAAAGTACATTCGATAAGGAAGTCTTTGACGTTGCTCTAGTATAGCGTGATGTTTTGCAATAAAAACGGAAACAGTAATAGGAAATACTCTTACTTGATTAGTGTTATCATCAAAATCAAGCCATTAATTGCGCTAAAACAGTGTGATAAAACGTAATGAAAGGCGAAATAAGACTCTCATATACGACTTCTGATCTTGCGGTTTGCGTGATGTTGCGCGATAACATACTTTACGGGTGACAATAAAAGAAAAGTGTTTTTTCGAAGCTCGACCTTATATTCCGTCGCCTACCTTACTACGCTGAATTAACCTTTAACTCTTTCAGCGCCAAAGGCAATATTGAGGGGTTTTTCAAACAATACAGATTCAGGTGAGTCAGCTCGTAACGAGCTGTCTCACCTGAAATCAGCATTGTTTGCCTTTTATTCATCAGAATAGTCCAAAACTATTATTACAAGAGAAATGGAAGCGCCCGATTTTGAACATGGAAGAATCTACTTTAAACAATTTGGCGCTGAAAGAGTTAACCTGAGCTATAGATGACTTTTGCTGACTCTAAATACCATCTCGGAATGTAATTAAACGCAGTGTCATGTGTGTACGTGTTTGTTCGCATCTTTGAAATACTAGTTTAGCAAGGTAATACCCAAAACTACGGTAATACTAGTTCAGCAAGATAATACCCAAAACTACGGTAATACTAGTTCAGCAAGATAATACCCAAAACTACGGTAATACTAGTTCAGCAAGATGATACCCAAAACTACGGTAATACTAGTTCAGCAAAATGATACCCAAAACTACGGTAATACTAGATCAGCAAGATAATACCCAAAACTACGATAATACTAGTTCAGCAAGATAATACCAAAAACTACGGTAATACTAGTTCAGCAAGATAATACCCAAAACTACGGTAATACTAGTTCAGCAAGATAATACCCAAAACTACGTTAATACTAGTTCAGCAAGATAATACCCAAAACTACGGTAATACTAGTTCAGCAAGATGATACCCAAAACTACGGTAATACTAGTTCAGCAAAATGATACCCAAAACTACGGTAATACTAGATCAGCAAGATAATACCCAAAACTACGATAATACTAGTTCAGCAAGATAATACCAAAAACTACGGTAATACTAGTTCAGCAAGATAATACCCAAAACTACGGTAATACAAGTTCAGCAAGATAATACCCAAAACTACGTTAATACTAGTTCAGCAAGATAATACCCAAAACTACGGTAATACTAGTTCAGCAAGATAATACCCAAAACTACGATAATACTAGTTCAGCAAGATAATACCCAAAACTACGGTAATACTAGTTCAGCAAGATAATACCCAAAACTACGGCAATACTAGTTCAGCAAGATAATACCCAAAACTACGGCAATACTAGTTCAGCAAGATAATACCCAAAACTACGGCAATACTAGTTCAGCAAGATAATGCCCAAAACTACGGTAATATTAGTTCAGCAAGATACCCAAAACTACGGTAATACTAGTTCAGCAAGATAATACCCAAAACTACGATAATACTAGTTCAGCAAGATAATACCCAAAACTATGGTAATACTAGTTCAGCAAGATAATACCCAAAACTACGGCAATACTAGTTCAGCAAGATAATACCCAAAACTACGGCAATACTAGTTCAGCAAGATAATACCCAAAACTACGGCAATACTAGTTCAGCAAGATAATACCCAAAACTACAGCAATACTAGTTCAGCAAGATAATACCCAAAACTACGGTAATACTAGTTCAGCAAGATAATACCCAAACTACGGTAATACTAGTTCAGCAAGATAATACCCAATTTGCTCCACAGGTTGGCGCTGAAAGAGTTAACCTGAGCTATAGATGACTTTTGCTGACTCTAAATACCATCTCGGAATGTAATTAAACGCAGTGTCATGTGTGTACGTGTTTGTTCGCATCTTTGAAATACTAGTTTAGCAAGGTAATACCCAAAACTACGGCAATACTAGTTCAGCAAGATAATACCCAAAACTACGGTAATACTAGTTCAGCAAGATAATACCCAAAACTACGGTAATACTAGTTCAGCAAGATAATACCCAAAACTACGGCAATACTAGTTCAGCAAGATAATACCCAAACTACGGTTATACTAGTTCAGCAAGATAATACCCAAACTACGGTAATACTAGTTCAGCAAGATAATACCCAAAACTACGGCAATACTAGTTCAGCAAGATAATACCCAAACTACGGTAATACTAGTTCAGCAAGATAATACCCAAACTACGGTAATACTAGGGAGTCTATCACAGAGATTCGGCAAACGTTGACTTGATATTACTTTTTTTTTTCTTGCACTCAACTTAATTGAGCGGCTCTCAAGAAAATGAACCGTAATGCTTTTGCGTCAGTGTAGATCCAGCCCAGCCCGCGCTTCCCCCGCAATCTGGTCTGGTTCTGCACAGTTAGCTAATTAGTCATAACATATCTAAAGAAACTTCTATTAAGCAGTATAAAAGAGTAAGTCTTATTTAATAGCTGTACAAATTACGGTTCCTAAGTCACCGCTTAACTATTATATGTGTGTAACGGTTTCTCTTATATCAGCGCCACAGGCAATATTGATGTTTTTGCAAACAATGCAGATTCAGGCGAGTCAGCTCGTAACGAGCTGTCTCACTTGAAATCTGCATTGTTTGCCTTTTAGTTACCAAAATAGTCCAAAACTTTCATAAATTGAGAAATGGACATAACCGATTTTGAACATGGAAGAGTCTACTTTAAACAATTCGGCGCTGAAACAGTTAACAATTTTTATTTCATGAATCCGTGTCCTTTGAATATATTTGAAGGTTGAATGTTTTCTCAACGTGTTTATGTATTTAGTTGCAGCTTTTATCATATAACGCAGGCATGGTAAAAATACATGTCTCGAAAATATTCTTTTCATGTTGATTTAATGTTAAAATATAACAAATAAGGACTATTATTAGTCGCATAATAAGTTTGAAATTTCCATGGCTTGATGAATCGACTCAATAATAAGAATTTTGTGTTGTATACAAAGTAAACTTACTCAAAACTGTTAAACGTTATTTGTATATTTTGAGGGGGCGTGGTAATCAGATGCCATGTACATATCGTATTTGGTGAGTAATTGGACACTCCGAAGTTCTGAGATGTGATGAATCCGCTGGATGTAGCGTTGAGTGTGTATGTACACTGGTCCTCAACTGAATATAGAACTCGGAGATTTAAACAGTGAAGGACGAATGGCACATACATGTTAATCAAGGTCAATTGAGTGAACAGTCCTAACATACTTCATACATAGAACACAAATGTTTTAACAAAGTAGAAATTTAAAAGTTTAAGCTTATCAATTTACGCTTTTACTATGCTATCTAAATATACACTATATGTAAAAGGATTGTTTAATGGTGCTTTTACCAATAAGAGAATAACTCAGATGGGGCAGGCGAATAATGCCAACATACTATACTTTCATTAAAATAAGACTTTGATGCGTGTATATTGGATCTGGCGACACCACATTAAAAGGTCGTCTCGGTAATATACCCAATATGTGTATATGCACTTCAATACTCATGAGCTGGTTTTTGTCCAATGTCATTGCATGACGAACCAACGCTATGTTTCTTACAATTGCAACCCGAGACAAACGCCGATTCTCTGTCTAGTAAATATATAAGATTATCTCCCTGTTTAATACCTAACAGTTTCGTAAGCGACATTTAGTAAAAATAGGCGATGCTCTACGATATGCAAAGCAATAAGCGTATCTTTGACTTGTGTAAAAGAACGACCAATTTAAACATTCATATTATGTTATTTAATTACACACTATATTATATTATACCAAACGCTTCTTTAATGCTTCCTTTATTTAAAAGCGAGTAACTCAGAACCTGGTCAGACTATGCTGATACGCAGAGTGATCTGTATCTCCTCCATTGGTCGGAAATAACATGTTGTTGATTTTCCTTGAGTGCTATGCATATGCCATGGCGTGTATAGAGAAAGGCCGGGCCCCGGTAGACAGTCGGTTGAGACACGAGCTGTCAATCCAGGGGTTTTTGAGTTCGAACCCCAGCTCGGCCAACATTTTTCCGATGTTTGACAAAAGTCAATGTGACAAGCGTCATTCGTCTTCCAACATTGGGCTTACAGTCTTTGTGGAAAAGCAGCAAGTTGCTTGGAAATAATATTGTTTGGAGTACTGGTGTGAGAAAGCCAGAACACACGTAAGTAGGTGAAGTGGACGCCAAGCTATGACTGAATAATTGTTGAAAACGGCGTTAAACCAGAAACCATCAGTATAGAGATAGGTTAGGAACGCAGACTTACCTAATAAACGTTTGTGACTCTTAACAGAGGAATCTGTTAAAGAAAGAGCACTGAGTATAATTGAGATGAAAAGAAACGTATTGGTGATTGTTCATGTGAGATTGTTCACTACCATTGCCTTCATACAGAAATAATGCAGCAGACGACTTTGAATGCATCTAGGCAAATCTTTGGAACATACGTAAAACGAAAAGAATCCGGAATCATTCGTATTGAATTCAGTGTGGCAAAGCGAGTCAATGCCTATTAAAGACAATGTCTGCATTTGCTACAAGGATTTCATAGGCCGTGTGTTGCTGATGACTCAAAACGCGTCTGCATAATAGACAAAGGGTTAAACTCAGTGTCTGTAAGCATCAACGTGGTCTTGAAATGGCATTCCTCAGAATGTTGAAACATTTCAAATAAAACGGCTGTGAACTGTAAGCCCGTACATTCTAGTGTTTGATCATTACATGGAATCACATTTAAATGTTCACATAGGTCAATCATTTTGAAAATATTATGCAGAACGGGACTGAATGGTTTAAAATTTCTCTAAGATGATGAAAGAGTCAGTCCGTATTTGCAAACATAACACCATTTGCGACCGATTATGATTCAGATCTGAGATGTCTCATATGAACCTCCTCTGTTCGCGAATGATACTTTGAAAGTTTCAGGTTAAACCTGAAAACAATATTTCCTTTAATCCTTTAGCATGATTGCACAGGCAGAGTTGTTTTGATATGTTTTTATGGAGCAAGGGTTCATATAGTCATATGGCCGAGCCCCGGTAGCTCAGTCGGAAGCGACGCGGGTACTCAATCCAGGAGTTGTGAGTTCGAATCCAAGCTCGGTCAAAATTCTTTCCGACGTTTGACAGACTGCGGCATGCGTCATTCGTCTTTCACCAATGGGCTAACAGTCTTTGTATAAAAGCAGCCGATTGCTTGGAAAGGATGTTGTATTGAGTTCTGGTATGAGAAAGTCAGGAAACATAATGAGTAGGTGAATTGGCGGTCGTTATATGACTGAAAAATTGTTGAAAACTGCGTCAAACCCCAATCAATCATATGGTTAAGTCACCATTTCGTCACCATCAGGCACCATAAAAGTGAAGCCACTAACAAGCCTGTTTTACCACATAGTTAAACCTCAACTACGGTTAACGAATACCGATGTCTAACGGAAATTGCCGAGACTGTTCTGGTCGCTCTGAGTTACAAATACAAAATCTATTTCAGCGCCGAATATCTTAAAGGTTAAATTACGCCAAAGACATCCGCGGTCATGCTGATTTACAGCCAAATAAACCCAACAAAAATATGTGTTTGCGTAGAAATGAGTGTATACCATCACCAACATGCATTGAATATATGACATTGAGTTTAAAGTCGTTGTAAATGTGTATAGGATGCACTGGAAATGATTGATTTGATCACTTTCAGTATTTTGACCTTGTTTGAAAGTGATATTAGAGAATGCTCTAGAGACATGGTCCAAAATGTAGGTTACCATTTTCGCCTGGTGAATTCTTTCTTGCATAAAAGCTTTGTTTTATTGGGATTGTACGCCGCTTTCAACATTATTTCAGTTATATCACGGCGACATACTTATTCATGGTCCCAGGGTAAACAAACCAGTACTTGGATAGGAAATGTGTCTTGCCAAAGAGCACTCCACCATGACCGAGGTGCCCGACTGGGGATCGAATCCGGGACGCCCGATTTTAAAACCCCGACGCTAACCACTCGACCACGGCGGATTCCTATATTACTTTAAGAAAGCTCGATAGTATTAACCCTTTCCCACTTGAAAATGATTGCCCGGCTAGCTCAGTCGCTTGAGCACGATAATTAATCTTAACTAGTTGTTAGTTTGATTCCCCCCCCCCCCCCCCCCACACACACACACCCATGCAACTTTAACCCTTTCCCCCTTATGCATTTTCACACATCTGCAGCAGACGACTTTTAAAAACATTGTGGCAAAAGAAGAATTTGCTTAAAACGAGCAATTTCTCCATTTGCCACAATATTTTCAACTCTATTTTAATAATATCAACTCTCATTTTTGTAGATTTTCCCGTTTTCGTACATAGGTTTTCAAAGTCGTCTAATGCAGATTTGTTGTATGCGGAAAGGGTTAATAAAACCAATGGCTCGTCTTATCAATGCAAGGAATCGGTCCGAAAATGATTTGGGGTCGTGATGCGTTTACGAACAGTGTAGACTCGAGTAAGTATATGCATACGACCCGTCCTACCAGTGTCTTCATGTCCACTGATATTTAGATTGATTGATTTTGATTGAACGCCGTTTTGGAACAATATTTCATTCATATCACGGCAGCCAGTTCCATACTCGCGTGTTTCTGGCTATTCTCACACCAGTACTCCACTAAACTGTCTTTCAAAGCACCTGGCGGAACACGCTTGACAAATGTCACGGTGACTTTTGTCTAAATTCGGAAAGAATGTTGGACGAGCTTCGGTTCGAACTCACAACCCATCGAGCGACAGCCCGTGACGCTACCGACTGACCTACCGGGGTTCGGCACTATATTTAGGTGAGTTATATATGAGCCGTTCCACGAGAAAACCAACTCTGCGTAAAGTATCGACCAATATCAGCATGCGCAGTCCGCGCAGGCTAATCCTGGCCGACACATTCCTTCTCAGGGGGATAGAGGTATAGAGTAATGATTCCTAAAAAAGATAATCAACAGGAGGCCAAAAGTGTTAGCCCGGATTAGCCTGCGGGGAATGCTTATTCTTATCTAGGTCGATACTTTACGCAGAGTCCAAAATGTTGGTTTTCTCTCGGGACGGCTCATATATACTTTCTTCTGATGAAAGACTAGAAGTGTCTCATTATTATTTTAACTAGTATTTAGATTTTTTTTTTAGATATTCCGATTATTTCTAACGAAATACTAGAATTGTAAAAAAAAAAAGGGAGATCATTATTCTGACCCAGAATGCTTTGGGAATATATATTTTTATTTGAGGAAAACAGAAAAGTGCTCGTTAAAAGTGTAAAATAATGGACCGCGCTCTTTTACAAACTAATCACTAATAAAACAAGAGAAAGTTGATGCAACGCATCAATGTCGCCGGAAATCCATACTGAAGTTATGCATAACATTATAGTAGTTGAACAAACAGTTATCAACTGAGGGGCATATTGGAACATCAGGGGTGGGGTCAAGTGAAAATGTTTCATAACTTGCATTGTTTTGTCAACGAAGTGAATGATAATTGAAGCCTTTCATTGTTTATGATCAATCTCCATTCCAAAGTAGGTTGACCATACACACAACCAACTAATTATTGATCATAAACAGTAATAAAAATGAGTAATCTTGCCAATCATTAGTCTTAGTATGTATACAGTGCTTTCATTAAGGAATAATTATAAGATTTGTGAATTACACATACACTTTTCAAGATGTTTGTCAGAATATTTGAATTTTATTATTTTTCAATAAAACCACAAAACAGACAATTTAGGATGTGCGTGCAATAGCACGTCATTTTACCTTTCCTCTATTAAATTCAACAGTGGACACCTTTGCAGCAATCTACTTTTAAAACAATGAGATAAGGGTTAAATCGCTGAAGACATGAGTTTTCTCTTTTTCTCAAAATGATATTAGCTTGGCATCCTAATTATATCATACTTTAACAAATGTTGAAATGTAGTCCAATATTTATAAATTAGACCACCTTCGAAATATTATATCAACTAAACAGTTAAATCTCATTGAAATTGTTGTATAATTTAAACTTAATTTCGAACATAAACTGAGCCCTACAACATGTTATTTTATTTTAATTCTTTCCTTCCTTTTTTATATGAAAATAACAAACTACTCATGTTTTAAAATTATATTATGATGAGCGCCCTTGTGTCAATGATGCATAACAATATGCAGATCGGAAGCAATGTGCCTTTAGGGAATTAAATGACTGACACATTTAAAATTGTCAAGGACGAAATAATTTTGTACGAAAGACCCGATTCTTTATTAATCGCAGAGGTGTCGTTCTTGAAACTTTCTTTATAGGCAGAGAGTGTTCGTTCAAAGTAATTTTTCTATTAAAACCAGTTTTATCTCGGTTTGTTCTTTTCTTCATTTGTTTCGAACCAAATAAACATTTTAAATCACCTATGATTTACTATTTGTAAGTGAGTGTAAAGAGCGGCTCTCTGCAAAGGAGATTGATCTACGCAGTTGGTATGTAAACAAATAATTAGACTGTGCGACGTAAAGGTTTGTAGTTATCGCCTTTTGATTACATGTAGTATATAGTGTAAAATAAAGTATTTCAGTCTAGCTAATAGGGACTGTTTTGTCTTCGTAAATAAAACAAAAAAACATAAATGCGAGTCAAAATAAAGAAACTGAAAATACCTAAAACATCGGAATATTTATTTCATTTTAGATGTGTCATTACTTAGTGTTTTTAAACAAACACAATTGTTATATGTTCAAGACATCTAAATGTGTTTCTTTCTAATAATAATCCCCCCTCCCATGTGATTTCCGAAAACCTATTAAAAATAGAAGTCGCGGGCTTCTGCCCGGCGACTAATGAAGACACGTTCATCATTCGGACAACAAGAATGTCTAGAATAAGTGATGTGTGTACAAATCAATTTAAAAACTATTTACTGAGTTTGTCTTAATCTTAGATTGACTGTTTGGGTTTTAACATCACGCCAACACTTGTTCAGTTATATCACGGCGTTTCCTGGACAAGTTACTTGTACTAATCGTCTATTTATCCTGACACCAGTCGTCAGTCGTTATGCTAACCCCGCAACCCTGAGCGCCAAGGAGGGCAACCAATACTACCATTTTTAAAGTATTTTTAATTTTAAACGTATACTTAGTATATCTGTACTTGCTTTTGAATTGCTTTGGGGCAAAGAAATACCCACGATCCCCCGTTTTGTGAATTGGAATCACATAGTCAGTTTGCTTGTATGGTGATTTACGCCGTTTTTAATAGTGTTCCAATATATCACGCTCTATTATACGCGTGTACTCGAAGTTCACGAGCCTAAGTAATTAAGCATATTATACAGGGGCGTAGCTTTGCAATAATCAATGTGTAGGCCGTCTCGTGAGAAAATCAACATTGTCGACTCTGCGTGAAGTATCGACCCGGATCAGCCTAAGCATGCCACACAGGCCTACCCGGATAGACACTTTTCGCCTCCTGTCGATTTTCTGTTTCAGGAATCATTACTCTATACATCTATCCCCCTAAGACGGAATGTGTCGGCCGGATCAGTCTGCGCGGACAGCGCAGGCTGATCTGGTCGATACATTACGCAGATGTCTATCGCCGCATCTGCACTTTGGGGAATTTTGAGAAAAAATGTGTAGGCACGTGCCTACAGTGCCTAAAGGGAGCTACGCCCCTAATATACATGGGAGCGTTTGAGCATTACAGAAAATACACTAAAATATTCGTATTGTAAATTGCTCATTGCTTTGACGCATTGACTCCTATTATCGTGTTACTTAACGTGCAACAATGCAATACCCATGTTGCCTCCACCGCTGCATCGTCGTATTACACTCGTGTTTCCGAAGTTCGTGAGCGCATTTAACAAACCACCAGACCGAGGCCATGATATAAATGAAGTACTGTTGAAAGCGCCGTTAAACTCTGTGTTGGCGTTTGCTGACATTATGATCAACTGAATCAAAACGAAATCCATATCTTGTATTATTATTTTTAATTCCATTTAATTTCCATGATACCTAAAATGAATTTAATGAATACAACTATTTATGACAATAACCGCATAGTTCGTCAAACCGGTTTCCAAACGTGTCTGTGATACCATGTCTTTAGGAACGGGAGATTACTCTGAAAGAAGAAAACATTTTATTCAAGCAGAGTAACACAACTTACATACCTAAATTCATAGAAAAGACAGACACGTTGAATTTCTTTAAGGTTGTTTATGACACTTGGCCGTTTAAATTGAGATAGTAAGAAACATATAATTGTCAATAGTTTGAATTGGTACCGATATTTGAAATCATGCTCTCTTGCGAGGACACATATAGTTATTTACCATGGTCATTTTGTAACGGGAATACAAGCCAGAGTGATATTTTCGGGCGTGTACAAAAGTGAATGCAGCAGCACTTATTTGCTATCATAAAATAAAGTGAAGAAGGATTTGAAAATTATTGTATACCATTTAGTTGATGATATTATATTTCTCACATATACGATGGGTGGAAATTTATAATATCATTTATCGTGACTTACATAATGGTTTCATGGCGCGAATAACTGTGTATGCATTACGCAGGTGATAACGAATGAACAGGGATTCGAAGTTATTTATAGATGACGGCATCTAGTAGCCAATTAAAAGTTGATTGCTTTATTGATTGACATATTGGAATTTAACGCAGTTTTCAACTATTTTTCAGTTGTATCACGGCGTCCAGTTTAGCTACACATGCGTTTATTGTCTTTCTAACACCAGTACTCCACACAACATACTTTCGAAGTTTACAGCTGCTTTTCCACATAGACTGTTAGCCCATTGGTGAAAGACGAATGACGCTTCTCACAGTGATTTGTGTCAAGCGTCGGAAATAATGTTTGCCGAGCTGGGATTCGAACTCTAAACCCCTTGATTGACAGTCCACGTCGTTACAGACTAAGCTACCGGGGCTCGGCAATTAAACGCATAATTTCACGTCATATAAGTGTTTTTCATCCTGTTTAACTAATTAACATACAAAACATCCCGATCTTCTATCGATAACCGACATTAAACACTTTTAACATTTTCGACGTTAACAATTGCTAATAAGTTCAAGATCCGATTCTATTCGGGGTGAATATCATGATGAACTTGTATTGGTTTAAAGAAATACACGTCACTTCCGTTTTTGTTGACAAAATAATTATCAAATGACTAGACCAAGATAACTAGATGTTGATCGACCACTTTCGATTTGAATAATTCAAAGTTTGTAATTTTTTTTATCATAATCAGTCGATCTCCGGAAAGTTTAAAAATAAATTGAATAGGCGGTAGACGTACGATTCATGAATTCGGACAAAATAATGTTGCCTCCTTCTCATTCAAAACACATGCATACTTTACCTATGTTGAACTTCGATTCCCTGTGACGTTATATATGATTTCATTTTAATACCTTCCGGTCAACTGGTCTATTTCTGTAAATCATTGAAATATAATATAAAGATAAACTTACCGGTTGCTTTCCAGTCCAGTCTGTAGCCAACGTCTTCGTCGGAGCCGTCTGAATCGAATTCAACATAGGCGTGGTCACCAGGTACGGTGAATGTCCCCGGGCTTGTGTCTCCACAAAATGGACCTGTATGAAGAGACGGAATGTTCATATGAGCAAGAAATTAGGGCTTAGTCAGAGTTATTCCTCAAGTAACTTGGCCCGATCGGAATCATCCCGTAGTAACTATATACGTTAACATTGGGAGATTACATTCGACATTTGAGCCGTCCCCCGTCTGCGTAAAGTATTGACTCGGATCAGCCTGAGCATGCCGCGCAGGCTAACCCGGACAGACACTGTTCGCCTCTTGTGGATTTTCTGTTTCAGGAATAACTACTCTATACATCTATCCCACTAACACGGAATGTGTCGGCCGGATCAGTCTGCGCGGACAGCGCAGGCTGATCTGGTCGATACATTACGCAGATGTCTATCGCCGCACCAACATTGTGGACTCTGCGTAAAGTATCGACCCGGATCAGCCTAAGCATGCCGCGCAGGCTAACCCGGACAGATACTGTTCGCCTCTTGTGGATTTTCTGTTTCAGGAATAACTACTCTATACATCTATCCCACTAACACGGAATGTGTCGGCCGGATCAGTCTGCGCGGACAGCGCAGGCTGATCTGGTCGATACATTACGCAGATGTCTATCGCCGCACCAACATTGTGGACTCTGCGTAAAGTATCGACCCGGATCAGCCTAAGCATGCCGCGCAGGCTAACCCGAACAGACACTGTTCGCCTCTTGTGGATTTTCTGTTTCAGGAATAACTACTCTATACATCTATCCCACTAACACGGAATGTGTCGGCCGGATCAGTCTGCGCGGACAGCGCAGGCTGATCTGGTCGATACATTACGCAGATGTCTATCGCCGCACCAACATTGTGGACTCTGCGTAAAGTATCGACCCGGATCAGCCTAAGCATGCCGCGCAGGCTAACCCGGACAGACACTGTTCGCCTCTTGTGGATTTTCTGTTTCAGGAATAACTACTCTATACATCTATCCCACTAACACGGAATGTGTCGGCCGGATCAGTCTGCGCGGACAGCGCAGGCTGATCTGGTCGATACATTACGCAGATGTCTATCGCCGCACCAACATTGTGGACTCTTCGTAAAGTATCGACCCAGATCAGCATAAGCATGCCGCGCAGGCTTACCCGGACAGACACTTTTCGCCTCCTGTGGATTTTCTGTTTCAGGAATAACTACTCTATACATCTATCCCACTAACACGGAATGTGTCGGCCGGATCAGTCTGCGCGGACAGCGCAGGCTGATCTGGTCGATACATTACGCAGATGTCTATCGCCGCACCAACATTGTGGACTCTTCGTAAAGTATCGACCCAGATCAGCATAAGCATGCCGCGCAGGCTTACCCGGACAGACACTTTTCGCCACCTGTGGATTTTCTTTTTCAGGAATAATTAATCTATACCTCTATCTCCCTGAGACGGAATGTGTCGGCCCGGATCAGTCTGCGCGGAGTGCGCAGGCTGATCTTGGTCGATACATTACGCAGAGGCCATAATGTTGGTTTTCTTGCGACTGCTTTGACAAAAAGACTGATAAAAAATCAAATCTGATACAAGTGTATTGGAAATATGATTATGATAGAGATATGAAAGCAATGTTTGGGAAAAAAAAGTACACATAATTGCTAGGTTGTGTAATGATAGAGCGTCCGCCTCGGGTGCGGGAGGTCGCGGGTTCGATCCCCTGCCGGGTCATTCCAAGACTTCAACAATGGTAGTAATGGCTGCCATCCTTGGCAATTAGGGTTGATGGGTTAGCATAACGACTGACTAGCTGGTGTCAGGAATAATGGGCTTGTAGTACTGGTAATTTACCCAGGAAATACAGTGACGTAACTGAACAATTGTAGAAAGCGTCCTAAAACAAAACAATAATCAATCGTTTCGAAAAATTAAACATTTTCCTAAAATGCTTTCTGATAAACATTTTGCTATTTGAATCTGATGATATAGATGCGCATGCATGTATACATCTATCCTATTATGGTTGTCATTGTTTACAGAGCACCGCCAACATCATACTTGTTTTTGGGGGGGATTTTAGGCCGATTGATTGATCGGAGTTGAGCGCCGTTTTGAACAATATTGCATTTATATCACGGCAACGAATTCACATAATTATGTATTTCATGGCTTTCTCGTACCAGTATTCCATACAACAATATCCCGCAGGCTACCATCCGACATGGACTGTTAAACCAATGGGTTTAAAGGCTAGTCACAATCCATTTTATCTATCATCGGACAACAATGAATGGCCAAGCAGTGGTTCGAACTCACGACCCCTTGTAATTATAGGCGGAAGTTATTACCATGTGTAAATGTATGTCCATCGCTGTATACCTTTACATAATCGTAAGAGCACGTGTTGGTTGGCTCAACGTGGAAATTCGGATCAAAGGCGAATGAAATCGACTGAAAAATAAAAAGTAAATATTGTTTAGATAACGGATCGAGATATATTCCCTTCAAGGAACACCACTCTCTGAAAAGAATGTCACAATCTTACCACCTTCAAGCAATCAGAAGAATCGTTGCTGACTGGTTTCTTGATATAAATGTGTTCACTGTCTGGATTTACATAAACACACGTTAGTATAAATGAAATACAAAGTTGACAGAATATAAATGAATATGACATAAATTCAGCCACCGCTCGAACACGTCGATAACTCGAAGATATTTATGGGTCCCTGTCGAGCTCCGATAATCACAAATCCATTGATATTTTGATAGGACGTGCGTGTATTTTCATTTAAATTGTCATCAGTTTTAATAATAAGATAACTGACGATAATCGATTAAATGGAAAATCATGATTGACTTATGATATTGTACATCTTTATACAAATAACCTCGGTAGACTGTCTGTGTTCGGTGCGGGACGTCGCGGGTTCGATCCCCGACCGGTCATACGAAATACTTAAAAAATGTTAGTAATGGTTCAATTGGCACTCAGGATTATGGGCTTGGTAACTTACCAAGGGATCGCCGATATATAACTGAAACATTGTTGAAACCGGCGATAAACACCATATACACAAACAAACAACTAATCCACATTATGCAAACACGCACGGTGTGCGCCGTATGAGCCGAAGTACGAGAACGACAACATTCTGGACTCTGCGTAAAGTAACACCCCGGATCAACCTAAGCATGCCGCAGGCTAACACGTATAGACATGTTTCGCTTCCTTTGGATTTTCGGTTTCAGGAATCATTACTCTATACCTCTATCCCCCTGAGACGGAATGTGTCGGCCCAAATTACGCAAAGTCCATAATGTTGGTTTTCTCGTGGAACGGCTGATATTATGACGATAATCGGTTAAAACTCCTTGTACATACACTTTTGACATATGATAATGTTAATTAATTAATGTACGAAATGTCGGGCTAAAGTTAATTTTGTCGAGTCATATTAAGAGGGGAAAATTAACCTAGTTGATTTGATTGATGTTATGGTGTTTTACGCCTTCAACACTGTTTCAGTTATATTACAACGTTTCCTAGGTATGTTACCAGTAGTACTGGTCCATATATCCTGACACCAGCCAGTCAGTCGTAACGAACATTACCTTAGCGTTTGGCGCGTATATGAGGTAGACACAATGAGCAATGCTTGGATAATGTTGAGGGTAGTTTGGACTTGTCACCACTCCGGAGCTGCCAGTCATGTTACTTGCTCCACAGGTTGCACCTGTAATCATATTAGTTTAAACATATTTTATTTCTCATATATTTTACATAATATGATTTATCGAGAAATATACAATGGAGAAATTTGATTGGACAGAAAGCTCATAGCTTATTATAAGGTCCTCTCCAATAAAGAGTGTTTTACAGGAAGCACTGTGAATATTATTTATGGGCAGACAATATCGGCTAAATTTAGCTGTATTATTTATCATGCAAGAAAATTAAAAAAAAAATACGAGAGAGAGATAAATGGATAGAGAAAGAAAAATAGAGATAAAAAGAGACACAGAGATATAAAGGAGGTTAGAAGAAATATGTGTCAAAATTCCCTACCAAATACAATATGAAATAAAATTAATTTTAAAGAGTTGCACGAAAAAGAAAGGGGTTTATTATCGTGAACCTTTTGGTACCGATTATTTAAACTGAATCCTAAATAGCATTATTAACTTAGATAGATGAGTTTGAAATTAAATATAACAAAATAGCGAGCGTAATAATTTCTGGAAATTCTTTAAGCATATCATGTCTAATATCATTGTAGCGAATCATATTAAACACATGAGAGACGAATCCGTGACTTGATGGTAATGACACATTACCGTGACGGGAGCACGTGAAGGTATGAATGGTCAAACCCGTAGAGCTACACTTCTAGACTTCATTTATAACTTCAGTTATTAATTCAGTCTGATTGTTCGGAGTTTTTTAAGGCGTTGGTAGCAAATGCCTGCAACCGCACCAGCAGAACACGATGTGTTCATACGAAACATTCTCGGTCGTGTTACTTTAAATATGAAACAAACAACCACTAAAACACAAAAACTACCACCGGTCAAGTAGTTCCAATGTATTCAGCGATTACCTCAATATGTTGATTTTTTTCTTGATTTGTTTATGTCTTCACCGACAACATGTCACCGGTCTCTATTACAGAAAGTGTAATGTTTTAATTCCATAAGGACATTTCGATCATTCAACACATATATATGCCCAAATTAGCAGCACGGGTTTTATACTAGCGTTTTGTCGGTTTGACTTGGTTTCCACCATGACAAATTAAGGCATTAAGCCCTTTTCCACATACATCAAATCTGCAGCAGTCGACTTTGTAAACATCTACACCAAAATAAGAAAAAATCTCTATAAATGAATAAACAATCATTGAATAGAGTTGAAAATAGAGTTGAATAAAGTTGCTTGTTTTGATCAATTTCTCCTTTTGTTACAATGTTTTCAAAATCCGTCTGCTGCAGAGGCGTCAGAAAAAGTCAATATTAGGGAAAGGGTTAAATCACAATGCTCAGCAATAATTATATACCAAATAACCCAATCTATAAATAGACATCCCAATCTATAAATAGACATTACCGCTACGGCAGTTGGTGGGAATCTCATCGCTGTTATCATCGCAGTCGTCATCTCCGTCACATACCCAGTCACTAGGTACACATTTGTTGTTGTTGCATTTGAACTCGTCTGCGCTACATCCTGGTAAAAGATAATTATTTATTTATGAAATATTTAGTTTTACGCCGCTTTCAACATTATTTCAGTTAAATCATGACGACAGAAACGCGGTGGTACAGAACAACCAGCCACACGGCATTTGCGATAAGTTGGACTCAAGACCAACCTGTACTTCTGTGCAATCTGATCTTGACCTGCATTGTTCGCGAATAAGGAAAATAACAATTCGAGAAGCACTTGACAGGCTAGTTTACGTAGGATAGATTTAGGAAAAAAGTCCTTTGCTTATAGTTAACAATTGTTTAACATACGACACATCTGTAGAGCACTTTAAATTTATCAATATTAGAAAAAATAGAAAATCTCTATGAAAGAAAGTATCTAGGGGTCTCCTAAGTTCCATCCTCGGTACCCAGGCTATTCATAACATATATGATACCCTGGGCAAATTGGCGGAAATCGTGGATTCATGGCTGCGCAAGCAGATATTTTTTATCTACAAGTGTCGGAAGTACCTACAGGTTGCTTTTTTCTTTAGCACTGGTGATTTATGAATAACAAAATAAATAACGACACTATTATAAATCTCTATAAAAAAGAGCATAGAAATATACTCCATGCTCCAAATAAGGTGGATTTCTGTCAGAGTGATCCCCTTCGTGCACTAACATAGCATACATTAGGCTAGTGACTACCCAAGTTTAGATCAAGATCAATCAGCGCATTATTGCAGACCAATCCTACTCTCTTCACTATTCTCTTATTAGTCACATAAAGATTAAAAAAACGTTTGAAAAAGTATTTCCATATGGATCAGAATAATTGGCTGCGAAAGCAGATTCTTTCTTTATGTACTATTGTCGTCAATATCTAATAGTCGCTTCTCTACAGAACGGCTGATCGATGTATGCCAACATAATATGAATATAATATAAAATTAATAACGACAACATAGGACCTTATGAGTGTTGTAGTTGTATAGCGTCAGCCCAGGGTGCGGCTTGTTGCGGGCTAGATTCCCGGCTAGATTCCCGGCTAGGTCGTAACCAAATACTTTAAAAATAGTGGATTTCGCTCCTCGGCGCTAATGATTGTTCGTTTAGGATTACGACAGACTTGCTGAGTTGCTGGCATCAGAATTAATGGACCGCCAGTACTGATTACTAACCGAGAAAATGCCGTGTTGTTAGTGGAAATTCTTTAAAAGTCGGTGTAAAACACCATAATAAACATACAAACAAACGACAACATAGTTACCTCTGGATGTCCTTGCAATAGCAAGACACAGCACAAACGCTACAACTTTTAACATCTTCCCTCTGCAAATAATAGCTTGCGAAAGACTGCTTATTATTTCAACTCTCCTTATTTCTTATCTATGCTCCTTTGACTTCATATACTGCTTTTAGGTTTGTATCGAACCGAATGTGTTTAACCCTTTACCTCATATAGACGTTTTTTGACGCCTCTGCAGCAGACGGCTTTTTGAAAACATAGTGACAAAAGAAGAAATTCAAAACGAGCAATTTCTCCTTTTGCCACAATGTTTTCCACTTTTAGTCATAGGTTATCCATTCAATTATAGAGATTTCCTATTTTTTGACAAAATATGTTCAAAGTCGTCTGCTGCAGAATTGTCGTATGTGGGAAAGGGTTAAGCTGAAACATGACGACAACCATGGTCATTCGAGACTAGGTTATCGTCCGTCCTTTAACCCTTTCCCTAATACGACGATTCTGCAGCAGACGACTTTGAACGTATTTTGTCAAAAAAGTGGAAAACATTGTGGCAAAAGGAGAAATTTCTTCTTTTGTCACTATGTTTTCAAAAAGCCGTCTGCTGCAGAGGCGTCAGAAAGCATATATATGATATATACGATTCTGCGGCAGACGACTTTGAACGTATTTTGTCAAAAAATAGAAAATCTCCATAATTGAATGGATAACCTATGAACAAAAGTGGAAACATTGTGGCAAAAGGAGAAATTGCTCGTTTTGAGCAATTTCTTCTTTTGCTACAATATTTTCTGAAGTCGTCTAAAGCATTAACCCTTTCCCTCATACGACAATTCTGCAGCAGACGACATTGAACATATTTTGTTAAAACATGGATAATCTCTATAATTGAATGGATGACCTATGACAAAAAGTGGAAAACGTTGTGGCAAAAGGAGAAATTGCACGTTTTGTGCAATTTCTTCTTTTGTCACTATGTTTTCAAAAAGCCGTCCTTTAACCCTTTCCCTCATACGACAATTCTGCAGCAGACGACTTTAAAAATATTTTGTCAAAACATGGTAAATCTCCATAATTGAATGGATAACCTATGACAAAAATTGGAAAACAGTGTGGCAAAAGGAGAAATTGCACTATGTTTTCAAAAATCCGTCTGCTGCAGAGGCGTCAGAAAGCGTCTATATGAGGGAAAGGGTTAAACAAATCATTAAATGTAATATCAGTTCCTCTGTTTTCATCATTGTTTAGTTTTATAATTCGTACATGACAGTAGCAAGAACAGTTTTATCCGGGAAAGGGTGTCTTTGGAACACGTCTAGATGATAACGAGCTTTGTGTTAACACTTTCCCACATACAACAAATCCACAGCTGTCGACGTTGAAAACACCTAGACATAACTATTGTAATTTGTAACAGTAGGAGAAATTGCTCAATATAAGCAATTGCTCATTTTGTCGTAATGTTTTTAATAGTCGTTTCCTTTATATGCCTTAGAAAACGTCTGTATGTGGTAACGGGTTATCTTTCATGTTTGGCATCGCTTTGAGACTTCCGTGTGAAAAGGTACACGTTCGCATTTCTGTACGATGAATGTTCAGATCCCTATTTGCTGAGCCTTATTAGAATCGATACAAGTTGACAAGAGCTTCTATTAAAATATGAACACTGTGAAGAACTTGATCAAACTATGCGGGTGCATAGTCGAATCTTGATCTGCACTGTTCACTCAAGCCAGCGTGTACCTTTTCCCATGGACTGGTCCTAAGTTTTATAGTTACATTTGCGTAATTCAATTGTATGTGCAGGTTAAGTCTAGATTCAATTCCTTTTGGGTCAAAAGTTTCATGATCATATTTATAATGACAGTAAAGGCTCTGATGAGACTGTGTTGATGCACATACTCATCAGAGCCTTCACTGTTTGCACAGTCAACAGGACGGGTTATCTTGAGACACGGTTTATTCGAAGATAAGAAACCACGGTCATATACTTTGTTCTTGACTTTTAACTGTGGCACTATTAACATTGCCCGTGTCCGTGTCACGTTAACCGCTGTCTTAGCTATGATTCAGTACAAATACAACGTAAAGCGAGCAGTGATGCTTCAGATCAGACTGGCAGGATGCTCTATTCACATGCAAGTCACGGTGACTTTCAAATCATTTTTGATAACCATAGTGAGCTACGATTGGATAGCATGACTACAAAAGCAGATTCTGTGCTATACTAAGGTGTGTTACAAGCACCACCTCTATGGTTGATTTACATGGAGCGATCTGTACATTATGTACGCACATGATGACTCGCAGGATTACTCACCTTCTCTTCCGAGCCCCTAGTTCTCAACACTACGAAATCAATCCTAATCTGTGCTAGATCTAATGAAAATGATCATAAGTATACAACTTCAAACCAATACCTCGTGTAGTTAAAATATATGACCCAGTTCATTGGAATTGACTGTTTACTTTGGGTTTAACGCCGTTTCCAATAGAAATTATCATATTAGGCGGCCAGTTCACACACCCATGTGTTTTCTGACTTTCTCAAACCTGTACTCCACGCAATAGTCTATACCCAGCAACTGTTTGCTATTCAATATTGCCCATTGATCGAAGACGAAGGACGCTTGACTCATCGACTTTTATCTACATTGCAATGACAGCCCGCGACACTACGACTGAGCTTCTGGGGCACGACCCTGACTAGTTATTAGTATGACAGCATGCGTTTAGATTATATTTAAAATATGAATCGTTGAATGCACCATATGCTGGATTTCTATTTTGAAAAATAACACATGCAGTGACTAGCGTATCCGTCTTTTTGGAATGGGGATGATACCAGGATTTTATCCCCGCTTGGATAAAACATACTTTAAAAATGGTTATAATGGCTCCCTTCCTTGGCGCTCACAATTGTTGGATATCAGGGATATATCAGTATTAGGTTAATACAATACCGAGTGTTCATTGTACTGGTAAATTACGAAGGAATCGCCATGATATAACTGGAATTATATAGAGATTCTTCAACTTATTTTTTGAAAGATAAGAATATAATTCACGAGCCGTCTCGTGAATGGGAGTTATGTCACGAGTGACGTAGTCACGAGTGGCTCCTCCCATTCACAAGACGGCGAGTGAATTATATTCTAATCTTTGAAAAAATAAGTTGAATAATCTGTTTATTACATTTCATTGTTATTTGTTGTAATACAATAATTTTTTAAATACGTGTCTTCAACCATAGTTTATATTTACTGTGGAATATTGTTTGTCGTTTTACCTACTTTGCGCATTATTTTCGGATGAGGCGTGGCCATGGAAAAAGGGTAGGGGCACGCATGCGCAATTCTGTAGTAGATTATAAAAAATTAATACACTGGTGTGTAATAACAATATATTAACGATTATGAATTTTCTTTCACCGAGATATCCTTATCTTTGATGGATAGAAATGTAATAAGTTCATATAATCTTAGGATTGATTGATTTATTGTTTGTTTGGTGCTGAACGCCGCTTTCAATTGAAGTTTCAGTCATATCAAGGCGTTTCCAAGATAAAATACAAGTACTACTGATTTATTCTGCAGCATCCATGTCGCCGGAAATCCATACTGCAGTTATGCATAACACTAACATTATAGTAGTTGAACAAACAGTTATCAACTGAGGGGCATATTGGAACATCAGGGGTGGGGTCAAGTGAAAATGTTTCATAACTTGCATTGTTTTGTCAACGAAGTGAATGATAATTGAAGCCTTTCATTGTTTATGATCAATCTCCATTCCAAAGTAGGTTGACCATACACACAACCAACTAATTATTGATCATAAACAGTAATAGAAATGAGTAATCTTGCCAATCATTAGTCTTAGTATGTATACAGTGCTTTCATTAAGGAATAATTATAAGATTTGTGAATTACACATACACTTTTCAAGATGTTTGTCAGAATATTTGAATTTTATTATTTTTCAATAAAACCACAAAACAGACAATTTAGGATTTGCGTGCAATAGCACGTCATTTTACCTTTCCTCTATTAAATTCAACAGTGGACACCTTTGCAGCAATCTACTTTTAAAACAATGAGATAAGGGTTAAATCGCTGAAGACATGAGTTTTCTCTTTTTCTCAAAATGATATTAGCTTGGCATCCTAATTATATCATACTTTAACAAATGTTGAAATGTAGTCCAATATTTATAAATTAGACCACCTTCGAAATATTATATCAACTAAACAGTTAAATCTCATTGAAATTGTTGTATAATTTAAACTTAATTTCGAACATAAACTGAGCCCTACAACATGTTATTTTATTTTAATTCTTTCCTTCCTTTTTTATATGAAAATAGATAAATACTCATGTTTTAAAATTATATTATGATGAGTGCCCTTGTGTCAATGATGCATAACAATATGCAGATCGGAAGCAATGTGCCTTTAGGGAATTAAATGACACATTTAAAATTGTCAAGGACGAAATAATTTTGTACGAAAGACCCGATTCTTTATTATTCGCAGAGGTGTCGTTCTTGAAACTTTCTTTATAGGCAGAGAGTGTTCGTTCAAAGTAATTTTTCTATTAAAACCAGTTTTATCTCGGTTTGTTCTTTTCTTCATTTGTTTCGAACCAAATAAACATTTTAAATCACCTATGATTTACTATTTGTAAGTGAGTGTAAAGAGCGGCTCTCTGCAAAGGAGATTGATCTACGCAGTTGGTATGTAAACAACTAATTAGACTGTGCGACGTAAAGGTTTGTAGTTATCGCCTTTTGATTACATGTAGTATATAGTGTAAAATAAAGTATTTCAGTCTAGCTAATAGGGACTGTTTTGTCTTCGTAAATAAAACAAAAAAACATAAATGCGAGTCAAAATAAAGAAACTGAAAAATACCTAAAACATCGTAATATTTATTTCATAACCGACATTAAACACTTTTAACATTTTCGACGTTAACAATTGCTAATAAGTTCAAGATCCGATTCTATTCGGGGTGAATATCATGATGAACTTGTATTGGTTTAAAGAAATACACGTCACTTCCGTTTTTGTTGACAAAATAATTATCAAATGACTAGACCAAGATAACTAGATATTGATCGACCACTTTCGATTTGAATAATTAAAAGTTTGTATTTTTTTTTATCATAATCAGTCGATCTCCGGAAAGTTTAAAAATAAATTGAATAGGCGGTAGACGTACGATTCATGAATTCGGACAAAATAATGTTGCCTCTTTCTCATTCAAAGCACATGCATACTTTACATATGTTGAACTTCGATTCCCTGTGACGTTATATATGATTTCATTTTAATACCTTCCGGTCAACTGGTCTATTTCTGTAAATCATTGAAATATAATATAAAGATAATATATATTTCACGCGTTTCGTAAAAGAGAGTGAAATATTTGTCTTCGCGTAGCGTATACACAAGGGTTAATACGTAAGCGCTTAGATGCACGGGTAGCAAGGTATTTGGCGGGAATTATGGCTATATATTGTTCGTGATGGCGGGAAATGGTCATTCTACCGGACGATAGCAAGCAGTACATGTCAAATTTACGATAGTTATTTACAGAAAATAAATCCACGTGGCAGATGCAGCAGACATAGATACAAACGAACTACTCTCTCAGATGGAGCATCTAATGAATTCAAAGTTAGTCTTTCGAGCAGCGTATTAATGCAAACCAAAGAGAAATCAGCCGTTCTCAATTGACTGCCATTCAACAGAGTGCTGGTGCCGATACCTACTCATTTCGGAAGAAGGGTCATGAGCAACAGAGTAGACTCAACAATAAGGTTTTGGAGACCCTTAGCCAGGCCGGGAGACTTGTTCAAGAAGCCGAGCAGTCGAATTCGGACATTAACCTAGCATCGGCTCGTAACAAGATTGCTGAAGGTTTATCTATTTTGAATTATAGGCAGAAGTGCATTAAATTGGCTGATTCTTCCGAGCACGGATGGAAAGTGGTCCAAGAGTATGAGGCTAATCCTTTAGCAGACGATTCAGATGACGAGAAGCGTATTTCTCGTGCGCATTACCATGCGGACAGGAGGGTTAGACAAGAGGGACGAGATAGGCAGAACAGGATTACTCCGTACCAACAACCTGCAACCAAGGAGGCAGTTAGAGCGACTGAGATGGGCGCGAAGGGTTATACTTCACGTAGAACAGGGTCTTGTTTCCGTTGTGGGAAAACCGGCCATTGGCAGTCGGAGTGCAGAGTGGTGATAGACACAGTACATATATACAGAAGTTCAAAGATAAGTAGAAATTTGTTGATCATATTACATGTAAGAATGTTAATATTGAATTACCATGTCCGTCTGCAAACGAGTCCGTTAAATGCGAAGAATCGCCAGTTGGCAGGTTAAAGTGTTGTGGGTCGCATTGGAAAAAGTATGGTGCAAGCGATTACATTATGGACATAGTTGAAAACGGATACAAATTACCTTTGAGATACACTCCTTGTAGAGTTCTTTTAAAAAATAATAAATCGGCAATTGACAATTCAGATTTCGTAGCAGACGAAATTCAAAATTTATTGAAAAAGGGATGTGTGCGTGAAGTGACGGATGCTCCGCACATTACAAATCCGTTAACAGTCGCGGTCGGTAAAAAGGGTAAACTACGGTTAGTTTTAGACGGTCGACATGTAAATCCAAATTTATTCAAGTACAAATGTTGTTATGAAGATCAGTCAGTAGCGAGACAAATGTTTTCAAAGGGAGATTACCTGTTCTCATTTGATATAAGGGGAGCTTATCATCATATTATGATTTACCCTGAGCATCAAACTTACCTAGGCTTTGCATGGTTGGTTGGAGATTGCTTAAAATACTATGTTTTCTGCGTCCTTCCTTTTGGTATTTCCACGGCTGGATATATATTTACTAAATTAATGAGAACAGTTGTTAAAACATGGAGAGCATCTGGATTTAAAATAATTGTTTTTCTCGACGATGGGTTAGGGGGAGATCAGCCTTATGAAAAAGCGTTAAATGCAAGTCATTTCATGAGAAATGACCTGATAAAGTTTGGTTTTCTGATTGCGAATGAAAAGTGCAATTGGTTTCCTTCGTTGGGTGTTTCATGGTTGGGTTTAGACTGGAATACAAAACTTGGCATTTTATCTATTGCAATACATAGGATAGAAAGGGCGGAGCGAAACATAGGGGTCATTGTATCCAAAGTGCTGAAAGGAAATGTATTAATAGCAGTCAGGTTGGTAGCCGGGGTGGTTGGACAATTGCTGTCTATGCATTGCGTCATGGGTAAAGTGGTGCGTTTGAGAACTAGATATTTATATAACTGCATATCCGGTAGAGCAAGTTGGGATGCCCCGGTGAAATTGGATATACTTGCATTTGAGGAGTTATTGTTTTGGAAGGAAAATATGAAATTATTGAATACATGTTCTATCCATTTGATGGATTACAGTGAAGAGCTTGATTGCAATGTTGCAAACGTCTTTGTTGACGCCAGTGGATCTGGATTTGGTTGTTTTATAGAGAATGTCACTGACAGTGTAGTCATAGGTACTTGGTCTGAGCCAGAGACAAGATCGAGCTCCACATGGCGAGAGCTGGAAGCAGTGCGTAGATCCATTTTTTCTCATACGGATACGCTGCAGGGAAAGACTGTGATAGTCAATTCGGATAATAAAAATGTTTGTACTATTATAAATATTGGTAGTAAAAATATGCAGTTACAGGGAAAAGCTTTAAGTTTGGGTGAAAAATGTAAACAACATAACATTGCTTTAATTCCGAAATGGATACCAAGAAATGAAAACGAAAGAGCTGATTTTCTAAGTCGTAGTTTCGATTGTGATGATTGGTCTATAGCAGACGAAATTTACAAAGAGCTTAATTACAAATGGGGTTTGCATACACACGATAGATTCGCTCAGGATTACAATACAAAATGTCTTAAGTTCAATTCCCGTTTTTGGTGTCCAGGCACGTCGGGTGTTGACGCATTTCTACAAAAATGGTCTGGTGAAAATAACTGGCTGGTACCACCGCCTAGATTGATATTGAAATGTGTCAGTAAAATACTGAAAGAAAAATGTTGTTGCACACTCGTAGTTCCAAAATGGAAATCGGCCCCATTTTGGCCTGTGCTATTTCCCAATGAATTGAATGCTGCAGCTTTCATTAGTCAGTACGTTAGTTATGAACCGGGATTCCTAACTAGAAGAGGTAGAGGAAAAAATGGAATATTTGATGGTCGACATTTGTCTTTCGGATTAATGGCTATTCGAATATGTTTTTAATGATGTTTTTTATTTCGCTCAGGTCTAGGTTTGGAACAATCCATTAGAGTGGAGCTGGACAAAATTGATATAGATACATCACAGTTCGAGGGTTTGGTTGGACACATGGCTAGTTCCTTGGTAACATCAAAAAGTGAAAATACGTCACGTAAATAAAACGCGACAGTACGATACTACGATATTACGATGGTGAAAACGCGACAGTACGATGGTGAAAACACGATAGTATATCGCATTATCATCAACGTACTGTCGTATTATCGTGTTTTCACCATCGTACTGTCGCGTTTTCACCATCGTACCGTCGCGTTTTCACCATCGTACTGTCGCGTTATCATCATCGTACTGTCGGGTTTATCATCATCGTACTGTCGAGTATCGCGTTTCAGATCAACACATTCATAGGCGATGGCCCTAACGGTATTCCGTACATGCCTCTCTCTCTCTCTATCTCTATCTATGCATGTCTCTCTGGGCGCTTCCTCAAACCATAAATTTATATACTACAAGACTGGCGCCGTATACACGTGATATGCCGTTTATAGTTAAACTCACAATGGATCTAATATCTCACGTATATACCTCTACCCTCATTGTGTTACATTATCTCTAGTTCTCAACTGAAATAGAACGAAAAATGACAACAACGGAATATCATCCAAACATATGAAATGAAAGATAGATCTATAGGCGAGAAATCAGACGTACATACACCTTTTTCTATAAACAAAATCAGGCGAGGCAAACAATTGTATGCAATTAAACCATTTTTTAGTAATATATATATATATGTCTATCTTTCTGACGTGTTGATTGCTTGTTATTTACTTGGGTAATATATTTTAAACATGTGCATGGAATTTTATGTAACTATATCCTGATGTTAATATAGTCGACTCTATCTGGCCCGTGACAACGACTAGATAAATATGCAGGCCTAAATTTTTACATACTGCGTGTTTGTTTTGTCAATTCTTCAGAAAAATCTTTGGAAGCACTGTGAAAAAAGTAGAAACAATTAGCTACTTCGCATTTCATCTTTTCCCACATTTTTTTCTATTCTTTATTGTAATCAGATTTCTCTCAATTAACAATATAACGCAAATGTTACGAGTGGATCAGCATTTTCACGTTAAGATAATTTACGGTAGCGACACGAGCATTATTGAGTTGACGAGAGTGGACCTGACTCTTAAAAACAGTAAACTTTTCAGATAGCTATTAACATATAGGCCTGATTTCTGTAAATCTGTTTTATACAACTTCTGAAAACATTGTGGATTATTGAGGAAATCTTGTTTAGCAGTCTACCTTTAATATTTGTATATATTTTAAGAATCGTCCGTGTAGACGTTTTGTACGATATTGTTATGGACTATGTCATGGCCAAAATAAGAAAATGAGTGGGTGGGGTATACAAGTTAAAATTGTCAAAACGTAGAGGTCCCTGGGCCATGTAACCATTATAACCTGGTCAGATAAGCTTTTTTAAATGTATCTGAATGAAAGAAAAAAATTGAAAGGTTTAGGTTGGTAATTTATAGGCAAATTAAGTGACCATTTTTTGGCTCAGCTTTGCACATTGTTAAGTTATCTAATATATAAATAAAATACCTGTAATAGTTAGGTTAAGTATCCTTGTAGATGCAACGAGCCTTCAATGTTCAAGTAAATGCCTATATGTCTTCCAGAGAACTGAGATTGTAGTTTTCTGTATAAGACAAACTGCTATGAAGACTTTCTAACATTCCATTCTTCTATATAGTAGTTACAAACCATGTTTCCAAGAATATCTACTAGGATAATCAGTGCTTTGGGAATTACAACAGATTTATAGATAATATAGCTAGTTAAGGGATTAGGCCCATTTACGTGAAGCACTTCCTTGATAACCCCTTATTTTCCTATCAATATGTTTAGTAAGTATCGACTAGTCTGCATATGTATTATATATATATGTATGTACTATTCCCAAATGATTATATTCCTCTTTTTCATAAATAATTTCATTACCTATGACCCATGACCCATGAACGAGAAATGCGTTTATATGCATGCTTTGACTCATTAAAAGTGGCAACTGCACACGTGTTGGGAGTTATACTGGTATCTCCATAAACACGAGTATTTGTAACACATAACAATCATAGTTTTTAAAGATGTAATGGGTGAAGAGAGAATGGCCATGTCGTCTGCAAAAGATGGGGCACACACATGGAGCCCTTCAAACTGAAATCCTATAAGAGCTTTTCGAACAACTGTCTGTCATTCTCTTTAGAAAATCTTACACTTTCATGAAGAATAACGGATGTCAAAGGACTACCCATATTGGACAGAAACCGACCCTGGAGAGGATGTAACGGTTTATTTATAGACCTGTAAATACCTTGTAAAAACTATTTTATACATTGAGCCCTTTTTACTAGATTAAAGTTTGCGCTGGACTTCTTGGTTATAAGAGTAAACATTAGATCAGATATGATATAGGTATAATGACGTTAATATATAACAATCCAATGCTAGTTTTGTATTGAGTTTCTTCTTGTTATAAGTTTGCCGGGCCCTATTCCATTCTGTTGTAGTATAAGTTAACGCCTCTATCGGTGAACCGTTGTCAACCGCTTCGTAATCGGCAATTAACCGTTATCAAATCAGTGTATGTTTTGTTGGCTAATCCGGCGATATTGCTTTGGGCTGAACTGTATTACTACTCTATTGTCAAAATGTGAGGTCCATTATTCTCTCATTTTTCACTCAACGGTTAAGCTGTGAAGACATGCTTTTATACATGGAGTTGATACAAAAATGGCGCCCAGCATTCTATGTGGTAAGCATTTTTTTAATTAGAAATAATATAAATATTACATTGTGGTTTATGATAAGACATGGACGTACATGTGTAAAAGACTTATCTACGCTACTGGTGAAAATAAAATAAAACCAGTTTAGAGACTTAAGAAATGGTAGAAAAATGTTTTTCTCCTTGTGTAAATGATTGTCTGGTTAGCCCTTCGATTGAATTCATGGTATCAGGATACATGGACTAGTTGTACTGTTTGATTACCAAGGAAACTTCAGGATATAACTGAAATATTGTTGAAAGTGGCGGTAAACACCATACACAATTACACTGCACTTATACCTATGAGGAACCCCTGTCTCAATTGTGTGCGATTTCTTATTTACAAAAAGCAGGCATATGTTTGACACGTCTGCGGCAGACAAGTAAGAACATATTGTGACAAAAAGAGCAATTACTTATGAGTATTTTCTCCTTTCGCCACAATGTTTTCCACACTAATTTATAATTCTTTTTTCATTTTTAAAGAGTTTCCATAGTTTTAACTGGATGTTTTCATAGTCGTCTGCTGAAGATTTGTTTTATTTTGGAAGGGTTAAACCATCCCCAAGCTTTTATCAGAGACGAGTGCTCCACACTGAGATGAACCAATCACAATGTTCACCCGCAATTCGGATCAGTTACGGTTGATTCATCCTATCTGTTCTACCGGAGTTATAGAATATTGTATTAATCAAAATATAGTGTTTAGTAATAACTAAGAATCATTTGCCAATGTATTCATTAACAATAATTCTTGGTTAACTAAACATAATAGTACTTCTCTGGCATATTATAATATATTTGTTGTATCCGTGTATTTAAATCATGTAAATGAATGTATTTCAGGTCATTAAGCCATATTTTTTACGTGTATATACTTGTACATGGCCAATGGTACTTATGTGCCGACTTGCCTAAATAAAACAAATTGAGTTGAGTTGATTTCTTCCGAGGCTATAACGATGCGTGTTTGTTTGAATGGTGATTAAGACCATTTTCAATACAATTTAAGTATCAATTAAGTAATTTATGTCACTAGACTTTCATTTACTAACGCCAACTGTCAGTTTGTTGTAGAAATCAACATTATTTAGAAATGTAGTCCACCTTTTAAATATGAGCGGCGATTTGCGAAAATTAATTGCTACCGTTGTAAAATAAGATCAGCCAGCGCATCTGCAGTCTGATCTAGATCTGTACTGTCGACCGTTGCATAATATAAACAAAACAACAACACTGTGAAATATAAACGGCCGCGTCATACCAAAGACTTGGAACAACGGTAGTAATAGCTTTCCGGGGTGATATGTAATTGACATAGGGCTAGAGGGTTTTGAACGCGATTTGATATACACTAAAGTTAATTAGTACTAGAGTGAGAACGGTATGGCAAAATATACGAATGGGCCCTGTTCTTTTTCTAGAATATAGTGATCTAAGCCAAACTGATGGTATGGCTGGACAGAGGAGAGTTTTTTCTACAATCAAATGCCCGAAAAACTTGGATCGGGCTACTTTTGAATGTTTGCGAGATGGTACAAATGTCGAATACGCACATGAGCGTACATTTTAGGTATCACACTGATGTACATGTACTTTATCCTAAATGAATGTTTATATAATATATCTTTAGGTGCTACCTATTTACGAAAAAACACTTAAAATTAAACAGCATAATTTGGCAATTACAGTTGATTTTTAAAAGTATTTGACTAGACGGGGGTCGTTGGGTAATTTCTTCTTTTCAGCCCTTTTCTGATGTCACCTGGCGACTACCTTTTAAAACCGGTCTGAAAGGCTGGAACAAATAGTGTAGGGGGTCACATTTCTGTTTAATTCTATCCCTAAAACAGACGATTATTCCAGCCCTTTTCTGATGCCACTTGGTGACTACCCTTTTCACCCAATCAATATGTATTGAACCATTTTGTAGAGGGTCACCCATAGAACATCTTGGAATTCGAAGAAGCTGATTCACAGGACAACGATTTTTAAAGTTTTGCAATTTCCACCCCATTCTGAAACCGCAGCAAACCAATTTATAGGTAGAATATAAATTGGTGAATAATTTTTAATGAGGGTCACCAAAGTAACATTCATGTCAAGTTTGGTTAAGGTGGAATCATACCTTTGAAATAACGTCGTTTTTGACGTCAAAACGTACGTTTTTGCGACAATGACAGTGTTGTTAAAGAAATCACCATTACTTCCTCATTTCAATTTGGATTCGGATAAAAAGAACTTTAAACTGAAGAGAATACAATAACCTGTATGATAATATCAATTTATACATCTGTCATGACAATGAACGTAACATAAAGCGACTTAAAGTAGAAATTTCGCTAGAATATTTTAACAGTAATTTGATTATTTCTAATTTATTTAAAATTCGCCCGAGAGATTTTTTTTAAAATAAAATATAACATAGAACACCTATTCATCTACCATTTGCCAAACTTTCAATCAAATCTATCGTGTCGATTTTTAATAAATCACAATGCCGTTAAACCTCTTGTGTGCGTCGTAACGTTCACAACGGAATTAAACATTGAGACGCAACCAGGGTAATTAAAATGAATACTTATGTTTTCCTTATAATTATCAATTTCATTCTAAATATAAGCCATCTCCTAAAGAATAATGGTTGGTAGTATATATGTGTTTCTAATTAAAGTAATTATGGTCGTAAATAATTTAGCAATAAACAACAAAATGATATTTGGATTTGTCATATGTATAAACTGACTCGTTTACTTTCCTGTTCAACTGTTGTTCTATATATAAAATATAATTATCACACATATTATATGTCACCCTTGGTTTTTTGTAACAAATTTGAGATAACAGTATACAAATGTTGTTTTCAATATGCAATTTTGAGAATTTCGAAGTCTATACCTGTCACGCAAAACTTTCTTGGTATTCTATACGTGATAAAGTTGTTGTCGTTTGCGGCAAGTTTTTGATTAAATTGCAATTTGTGTTTACACAGCTGCACAGTTATGTGTGATTAAAGGAATGACCATTACTATCTCATCTTATATTAACATCGATTTGAAGCGAATGATATAAACGCCGTCATGATATATAGTTCACAATCTTTCCTTAAATAATTTTAAAGCAAAACTTGGTTTATTTAACGAACTCGCTGACTAATAATACAGTTATTACCTTACCTTTACTAACAAAACAAATGCCCTAGATATTTCTTTTAAAAGAAATCATTATAATTCCGAACACCATTTCTTCTCCAATTTACTCAAATTTGTTGGAAATAAATCGGGCGGACTTTTAGTAAAACGCTATGCCGTAATACTGCTGACGTGCGCGGGTACGCGCGTTGTGGAACTTAAAATGTAAAGCAGCCACCCCTTCTTCTATCTTTCTTTTTTTTTACTCCATATGTCCCCGTTATTTTAAACTACCGGTACTTAGTTTTGTCTTGAGAATTGTTTTTTACCCTTACCAAATTTCAAGACAAACTATAGGGTTCATTTTAAGTAAATCACAATGCCATAAAACCGTAGCAGATCACACATTTGGTCACATGTTCATACCTAATTACTTGTGTTGTCAACACACTTCCAATTATAAAACAAAATGTATCATTACCCGACTATACGCTGTCTACAATTTACAGACAGCTGTGCAATGACATTAAAGACTCACTACATAGTGCAGACAACGATGTGATGGCATTCCACGGGATATGTATGTAGATAATAATAGTTGGTTATTTACCCAAACTATACAGGGAAATATTGTCAATAAACACCTGTATTCAAACAGCTCTAAGTTGAATTGAACTGCGGAACTCTGTGAATACAATCAAGTCAAAACTTTCATAAAATCTTGTACATAAGGTTTTCCAAAGGGAAGAAAGTCAGATAGTTCTTCTCGATGTTTTATCATATAAAGTGTTTCCTTAAGTAACAAAAGCATGATCGAGGATAGAATAGATAGAAAGCTTTGCATGACAGTTATAATCGTTGACGTGTTGAAACATGCTTTGTGCCTGATAAAGAGAAACTCAGTTTTTACTGTTATCTGAAGATACATTACAAAATACCTAGAGTGACACATAGGAAAGTAATAATAAAATATATAAACAATGTCAATTTCTTCCATGATAATTCTGACGATGCTCTTGTTTGAAGAATTTCGTATCAGTAATGTTGGGTTATATAAAATCATGAAACTTCATGTTATATCGAATAACTATTTGATGTTCCCATATCAATTTGTGTATGTAAATGTATGTATGTAAATGACGAATTACATGTATTCGAATAAGTGAAATAAAATCTATCTTTAAGAACTGCAAGCGACGGTTTGAGACTAATACTAATACATGGGATGTGAAAAAATGATTTAACAGATAAACAGCGAAGTAGGCAAGTCAGTTTATATAAAACATATTTAATATTTAAAGGAGTATAATAGATACAGTTTACAAATTTCGTAAAAGAATAAAATTGATTATTTTTATGAAAAATCCGGAGTTCATTTTAATAACCCTTGGTACGTTTCAATTTAAATTCCGCAGTGTACGGTTTGTCGCGTGATGAGCTGTAACGTCATTGCGATTTACTAAAGATCTGCACGATAGATTTTCTTAATATTTTGGTAAATGGTAGACAAAAGGTCGTTCCAAATTATATAAGTTTTTAAAAAAAATCTCTCGGGCGAATTTTTAATAAATTTGAAATAAACGAATTACTGTTAAAATATTTTAGCGAAAGTTTCACTTTTACTCCCCTTATGTTACGTTTATTGTCTTGGCAGTTGTATGTAAATTACATCACTACGCAGGTAATTTTATTTTCTTCAGTCTGGTGTTAACTCTTTCCAAATACCACTTCAAACGAGAAAGCCATGGTGATTTTTTTAACAACACTGTAATTGTCGCAAAAACGTACGTTTTGACGTCAAAACGACGTTATTTCAAAGGTATGATTCCACCTTAATATCGCATCAGCAGTTTCAGAGAATAAATGCAACCTCAAGTGTTTACAAGATGTTCCTATATTTGGCCTAGTGAACTATTTTTTACCTGATATGACCCATATTCGAACATGGACTAGATATCATCAAGAAATCCTTCTGACAAAGTTTCAACTTGCTCATAGTAGAAATGCGGCCTCCGGAAACTTTTTCCTTCAATTTGGCCTGTTTTTTATCAGGCATGACTCATATTCGACCTTGACCTAGATATTATTCAGAGAAACATTCTGACAAAATTTGAAGATGCTGAAGCAAAATTCGGCTTCTTCAATGTTAACTCGATTTTCCTTCAATTTGTCCTAGTGACCTAGTTTTTAAAAAGACATGACCAATATTTGAAATAGGGACTACATATCATCAAGACAAACATCTGAAAAGGTTTGAACATGCTCAAATTAAAAATGCAGCATCTATAGTGTTAACATGATTTCCTTTCAATTTGGCCTAGTGACCTAGTTTCTGACCCAATATGACCCATATTCTAACTTGTCCAAGATCTGATAGAGATAAATGTTCTGATATACTTTCATGAAGATCTGATGCAAAACGTAGCCTGTAGAGTGTTAACAAGGCAATTGTTGACGACGGACAGACGCAGGACAAAATGTGATCACAATTGCTCACATTGAGCACTTCGTGCACAAGTCAGCTGAAAAGTAAAAGTATAATATTAAAGCTCAAATCTTAACTTTAATTGTTGTAGATATTGTGAAAGAAAATATTTTACACACAAAGCTTTGAAAAATAACCTAATATTTATGAAAAAATGGCATAAGAGAAGCATTTATTAACCCATTTTCACATACAAGGAATTTGAAGGTGATTACTTAAAAATGATCATAGTCTTGAGTAAATCATGATAAATCTTAGTATAAGAAATTGCAATTCTGAGATTTAATGCAAATTTATCTTAGTTGGAAAATAAAAAATATTCATCATGAGAAATTTATGTGTTCATTTCATTGGATACATCAGAAGTAGTCTGTAAGTGGTTAAGGATTAATCCTTTTCGACGCAGGGTGGGCTAAAAATACTGAAAATCTCAATTATTTTAATAGAGATGAAAATATTGTGGCAAAAATGTTTTCAAAATTTGTCTGCTGCAGAGGCGTCAGAAAGCATCTACATGTAGAAAATTGTTTAACCCTTTACAACTAACAGACTACTTCTGATGTAGCGTCTGTATGTGGGAAAGAGTTAACTAAGAAAGAATCTAAAAATAATTTACATGTACAAAATTTACTTTAAGGTATTGGTAACAAGTTAAATTAAAATGCTCAAAACTTGTAATGCTTGGCTGTGGAAGAGTAGCAGACAACTTCTTGAATAATTGTAGGGAAGGAGAAATTTTTCATATTAGAAAAATTCTTCCATCCTTAAAAAGTTTTCTATGGACAGATATTATATTAGGAGATGCATTCCAATTTTTTCTCGAAAATTGTTGGAAAAGGAGAACATGCTGATAATGATGAATTTCTTCCTTTCCAAAAATATTTTCTTTTCAGGAATAACATCAAATTATCATATGTCACAGTATAAAATGTTTTTCCCCAAAGCTATATGTTCAAGCATGTATAAGTGTTTAACCCTGTCCCACATGCAGATGACTTAATATGATGAAGTTATAACTTTAAATAACATTGTTGTAAAATCAGCAAATCCTGACAAGTAATTTCTCTTTTTGTCGTAATGTTTTCTATTGTATACAATTATTATATGGCCTTTGATAGATGTTGCACAGGTTTTTGCAGAGTTGTTTTCAAATAGGTCATGCATAAAAAACGAAACACTTTCAGTGTTAATCAGAATTATCTTATCTAAAGTGTCCTCTTCAATCATTGATTCTCTGAATACTGCTGTCCTTAACCCTTTCCCTCATATAGACGCTTTCTCATGCATCAAGAGCAAACGGCTTTTTGAAAACATAGTGACAAAAGAAGAAATTGCACAAAACGTGCAATTTCTCCTTTTGCCACAATGTTTTCCTTTTTTTGTCATAGATTATCCATTCAATTATGGAGATTTTCTATGTTTTGAGTCCAAAGTCGTCTGCTGCAGATTTGTCGTATGAGGGAAAGGGTTAAAAGAATAGTATTTATTCTTTCCAATGACTATATGCCAAGCTCTGTTTTCAGAGTTTTTAATCACAAATTTGCCAGCACTACATGAATACGCTCAGTAGCTGTCAGATCCACCACGTTTCTATTGTCTCTGTTTATGAAAGTTGTTTCCTTCCCTTCATGAAATCTAGAATGTTAGCACAAAAATCACCAGCTATATAGTAAAACCACTCACAGCCATGATTTTATCACCCAGCAAAAACTAATTTAGAAATTTCTGAATTCTTAGTAATGTGTATATAAATGGTCACTAAACGAGGTCCAATGTAGCCTGTGTAGGACAGGTGTGACTCGGTATCGCATTCCTTGATGGGAATTAACGAGCTGTACAGGGACATTGAGTTCAATTGCCCGTCTTACAAGAGGTCTTCTTGCTGGTGTTGTCTACTATTTAAAATAACCCATATCAGGGACAGGAAATTAGTTTTTCTTGCTTGGTCGAACACAAATTAAGTGGCCTGAATATACCTGAAATATAAATAAAAAACATAGCTAGAAACAAATGTTTGTCATTTTGGCACAAGTATAACAAGTTTCCTGTGTGATTACACAATGTTGAATCATATCTAACATAATCAGAAAAATATTAATATCTAACCATTGAAATACCACACTCATGTGATTACATGTGAAGTTGGGAACAATTCACAAGCCCCTTGATGGATTTTAATACATAAAGAATGTGACATGAGAGAAATTGTTGATTTACCCATCATATATATACTCAATTGTTGAAAATAAGTTTCAAATGTAAATATATATATTACTAATAGACAATTTATAAAAAGGCTGACGATAACACGGGTCTCCCTCTTTATCGCAATAGCAATGTATTGTATACACTAGTATTTACACTAGGATTTTGTTAACTGGATCAACCAGTTTAATAACAGCTTTTAATAGCACATGACCTAGTGTTCGGTTAGTTAGTTTAATATGAATACAGCCATGGTCTTTGTCTACAAATACTTTTCATTTGGTTTTTGCTTCTGAATGTACTGCTGTAGACCCAAGCGATAGCTAATTTAGCTATTTTGAACAATTGGTTAGCAGAATTTAGATAACTACCGCCTGTTCACGGACATTGACAATGTACTAACTCAATGTTTTAATAAGCTTCTGGTGCATTTACCTAAAAGATTTACTAAGGCTTTCACCGTTTCCCTCATGTAGATGCTTTCTGACGCCTCTGAGGCAGACAACTTTTGAAATTATAGTCGCAAATGGATCATGAGCAATTTCTCCATTTGTCATAATGATTTAAACTCTATTCAATATTCAAACTCTATTCAATATTCAAACTATCATTTTGAGATTTTCTATCTTTCGGACTTGATAACTTCAAAGTCATCTGCTGCAGCTTTATTGTATGTGGGAAAGGGTAAATTATAAACAAAATAAACAACAGGCTGGGTATGCATTGTGAGCAATGACCATATATGCATGTATCTGATTCTAAAAAATATCAAGGCTTTAGTTTATAGGATATTTAAACCAGTACTAACCAGAATTAATTTTTCCTTTTTGTGTTTGACCTATCATGTTTATACAAATGGATCCAATTAAACAAAGGGACACAACTTTGGTTAACTATAACATTTGGTCGGATTCGCTACACTGTATATTTGCCACAGTACCACGATTTAATTAAAATGTATCCCACTCTCTTTCACTATATATTATTGCATAATTCACAACTGTAATGTAAATGTAGTGTAGTCCAGGTTATAAAAATAATCAGATGGTTGAAAATGGGAATGTGTTTGAATATTTGTCAGTTCGAAGAATTTGTTGTCCGACAGTCTGAAGATTTTCGCGAAGACTGCCGACATCTCTACAATATAATGTTAGGCCTACTTACCAACACTTTAGACGATACATTGGAATTATTTGTATTTAAATATTTCACCAGATACGTCTCAAGTCGTCATTATTCGGGATACAGTAAAATTTAAGGCTTCAAACGGCAATCTTTCGTTGTGTCTGTAAAGCGCTTTACTGTAAATGGCGTGCGTCTAGATCACCTTGATTAGTACGGTACTAGTCGGCTATTTTGACAAACTGGAACAAAATATTTCATTCTCAGTTCCATGCATTTTTCGCCTTTTCTTAAAAATGTTAGTTCGCACTAAATTACGCAGTTCTTTCATTAAACATCGTTTTAGAATTAATAATGATTGACTAGACGACATGTTTATACGTCGGACCGGCCGCATTTTAAACATATCCAAAATGGCGGCCCCCATTGAATTTTGCCAGTTTCATTTCAGAAACCTTCATGGGTAGTGAAAACAAAAAACAAAAAATTCTCACACCTGTTACCTATAAGCGAAAAAACACCATTTATGTTTTTTTTTCGTATAACTTAGTTCAATCTCTTGAGTGCCATGCAGATGATACTGGCTGGTTATTTTTTATTCCACTTTACAAACTACTACAGGCTGGTTTGTGTCTTCTCATTGGAGTTTCCGATATATCACTGTGTCGGAACAGAACATAATCGAATAGAAGATCCTCACTCGTTGCAGCAGGTTTGAAACGGTTGTACGATCGTTTCCGACCGTGTTGCAAAAACGGGACTAGCATTTTAAACACAGACGCCGGCGTATACATTATTTCCAAAAGGTGAGCTGTCTACGGCTTCCTTATAAACGTTATTTATTTACATGTCTTAAATACGTAATGCCACCATGTCTGCTATCCCTTTTCCCGCTACTCTAATTGTAAACTGTTTGAAATGGTATCGCGTTGATCTTCATTCGCTGCAGCAGGTTTGAAACGGTTGTACGATCGTTTCTGACCGTGTCGCGTCAACGGGACTAGCATTTTAAATACAGACGCCGGCGTGTGCGCTATTTCCAAAAGGTGAGCTGTCTACGGCTTCTTTTTACACGTTATTTATTTACATGTCTTAAACACGCAATGCCAACATGTCTGCTAACCTTTATCCCGCTACTCTAATTGTAAACTGTTTGAAATGGTATCACGTTGACCTTCGCTTGCTGCACCACGTTTGAAACGTTTGTACGATCGTTTCCGACTGTGTAGCGTGAACGGGACTAGCATTTTAAAAACAGACGCCGGCGTGTACATTATTTCCAAAAGGTGAGCTGTCTACGGCTTCTTTTTACACGTTATTTATTTACATGTCTTAAACACGCAATGCCACCATGTCTGTTATCCTTTTTCCCGCTACTCTAATTCTAAACTGTTTGAAATGGTATCGGGTTGACATTCACTCGCTGCAGCAGGTTTGAAACGGTTGTACGATTGTTTCAGATCGTGTCGCGTCAACGGGACTAGCATTGTAAACACAGACGCCGGCGTGTACATTATTTCCAAAAGGTGAGCTGTCTACGGGTTCTTTTTACAAGTTATTTATTTACATGTCTTAAACACGCAATGCCACTATGTCTGCTAACCTTTTTTCCGCTACTCTAATTGTAAACTGTTTAAAATGGTATGGCGTTGACCTTCACTCGCTTCAGCAGGTTTGAAACGGTTGTACGATTGTTTCCGACCGTGTCGCGTCAACGGGACTAGCATTTTAAACACAGACGCCGGCGTGTACATTATTTCCAAAAATGTGAGCTGTCTACGGCTTCTTTTTACACGTTATTTATTTACATGTCTTAAACACGCAATGCCACCATGTCTGTTCTCCCTTTTTCCCGCTACTCTAATTGTAAACTGTTTGAAATGGTATCGCGCTGACCTTCACTTGCTGCAGCAGGTTTGAAACGGTTGTACGATCGTTTCCGACAATGTTGCGTCAACGTGACTAGTATTTTAAACACAGACGCCGGCGTGTACTTTTTTTCCAAAAGGTGAACTGTCTACGGCTTTTTTTTACACGTTATTTATTTACATGTCTTAAACACGCAATGCCACCATGTCTGCTATCCTTTTCCCCGCTACTCTAATTATAAACTGTGTGAAATGGTATCGCGTTGACAATCACTCGCTGCAGCAGGTTTGAAACGGTTTTACGATCGTTTACGACCGTGTCGCGTCAACGGGACTAGCATTATAAACACAGACGCCGACGTGTACAATATTTCCAAAAGGTGAGCTGTTTACGGCTTCTTTTTACACAAGTACATAATATAACCTATTGTAATACGCAAAATAACATATTGTAGACATAGGCATACACAATATAAAATATTGTCGATTTAAGCTTACGCAATATTATTCATTGTAAATATAAGCATGCGCTATACAACCTTTTATAGATATAGGCATACGCGATATCACCTAGTGTAAATATACATGTAGGCATACGCGATATAACCTATTGTAGATATAAACATAAGCAATATGAGTTATGGTAGATATAGACATAATCAATATGATTTATGGTAGATATAAGCGTAATCAATATGATTTATGGTAGATATAGGCATAATCAATATGATTTAAGCCTTCCTAAATGATCTTTACCTCCTCCCAATTAACTTTAACTTTTAGATCTACTCAACCGCAGACCACCGAGCGGAGACCTATATAACATAACCAAGGACACCTTGTCCGGGAGTGATTTTAATGTCACCTCATATTCAACATCCGCCACAAAATGAAGCGTTATATTATAGATGTGTTTGTAAACGAACGACTTTTATTAGTACAGCACTTAAGAATATATCTGTCTCTCTCTGTGTCTCTTTCTGTGTCTCTCTCTGTTTCTCTCTCTCTGTCTCTCTCTCTTTGTCTCTCTCTCTCTGTCTCTGAGTCTGTCTCTGAGTCTGTCTCTGCGTCTGTCTCTCTCTCTCTGTCTCTCTCTGTATCTGAGTATGTCTCTGAGTGAGTCTCTGAGTGAGTCTCTTAGTCAGTCATTCTCTGAGTCAGTCTCAGGACTGACTCACTCTCAGAGGCTTACTCACTCAGGGACTGACTCACTCAGAGACTGAATCACTCAGTGACTGACTCACTCAGAGACTGACTCACTCAGAGACTGACTCACTCAGATACTGACTCACTCAGAGACTGACTCACTCAGAGGCTGACTCACTCAGAGACTGACCCACTCAGACACCGACACACTCGTCACTCAGAGGATTACTAACTCAGAGAATGAATCACTCAGAGATGGACTCACTCAGAGACGGACTCAATCAGAGACTGATTCAGAGACTGACTGACTCAGAGACTCACTCAGAGACTCACTCAGAGACAGACTCAGATACAGAGAGAGACAGAGAGAGAGACAGACTCAGAGACAGACTCAGAGACAGACTCAGAGACAGAGAGAGAGAGACAAAGAGAGAGAGACAGAGAGAGAGAAACAGAGAGAGACACAGAAAGAGACACAGAGAGAGACAGATATATTCTTAAGTGCTGTACTAATAAAAGTCGTTCGTTTACAAACACATCTATAATATAACGCTTCATTTTGTGGCGGATGTTGAATATGAGGTGACATTAAAATCACTCCCGGACAAGGTGTCCTTGGTTATGTTATATAGGTCTCCGCTCGGTGGTCTGCGGTTGAGTAGATCTAAAAGTTAAAGTTAATTGGGAGGAGGTAAAGATCATTTAGGCAGGCTTTTTTAGCCACCGTTGGAATTGTGAATTGAAATGTTTTAAAACGTGCATCACTGTGTTCTACCGCTTCCCTCAGATAAAATTGATATGTCGTCTGCTCTCAAACAGTTGTAATACTACCGATTCAAGTATTGTTTTATTCGTGTAATGTTTAAAACATTATCATTATTTGTAATATCTTTTTTTGTCGCAATATTTTCAAAAGTCATTTGCTGCAAAGGCGTTTAAATGTCGTGGATAACACTTTCTTCAAAACAGTTGTGCATTTAGTAAAATGGTTGCATTACTAGTATTCGTATTGAATAAGACCAGCCATGAACAATTAAAACCCCAATGCATGGATTTGCACAATATAAAAAGTCACATCTCCTTTAATGATGACCTTGCTTTAATGTTGACCTTGCTTTTAAGCAGTGTATGCTACATTGGTTGAAATCGTCGTTCTGCCTTCGTTTTGTGTCAGAAATGATAAAACATGTAATGAAAAACCGTAATTCCAGTTAACAATTTGATTCGAAAAAATATCGGTTGTTATATTTGTATTCCGTCATGTTGCTGTTCATAAGAGAAAACTATAGACAGATTTTTGAGAAATTAAATACTAAAAAAGAATTGCACTTAAATGATGGTTTTTTTTGCATTGAGTTATAGGCCCTCTTTTTTCAATGGCCCGTATATCTTATACTAATATAGCAAGAACGATCAAAGTCATGTTTTCTTAAAGGTCTATTGTATGTTCTTTGATTCCCTATAGTCAAATGTTGTTTTAACAACATAATGAACAAAATTATATCGTATTTTTCGTGTTTGATACTAATTATTGTAACTAAAAACCGCCAAACGTGTTTTTATGTTGATGTTTATATATATCCGTCATCATCGTGTGGCATTCTAAGTCGTTGTGAGCGATCAAAGGGCGTCTAAAGTTAAGTTTTATACATGTTTGATAATCAGGTCAAATTGTGTAATATGTTTAACAAGAATATATGTTCTCACCTCCGATTTATCCGATGTAAAATCACTTTTCTGTTCAGGTACGACTTTGTCTTGTTTAACATTGTGCACCGCCATGTTGAAACGTCTTGTAACGTCATAAAAGTGTGACGTCATCAATAAAATAATCGAGTATGGTGGGTAAAAATAAACATGTTAAATTTGATTTTTTTTCATAATTTAAAAGTGGAATAAAAGCAAGATCCAGTGAATGATTCATCTGGATCTTTTCATGTTATCGTAGACATTAAATAACTTGTACACAAACGTTGGTGCTTTCTTCCGGAAGCGAGCATAGATCATATTCACTGTACGCAGATGTCAGATGCCATAAGACTGCAAACTGCTAGACATTGCTAAATTATACTTAATACGATTTTTACCGGTATGTGTGTACGGATTATTCTGTCGAACTCGGAACAAATAAGACGTTAACAAGATTCAAACCTTTCGTGCTACACTTCAAGTTGTTTGTCAGTGAAACGCTGTTGAGTCAAGTATTGCAAATAACGACTTTGAACATTTTAAATGAAAGTTTATAGACTAGTGGAGGTTTTTGGCGATACTGATTTAGCACAGTGCATCTCATCTTTCAAAGTTCAATTTGTATATACTAGCAGCACTTATCAATCAATCAGGAATTTCTAAATATTTCACATATTTTATTTTTGTCGGTAAGTATTGATGGTATTTTACCCCTTCGAAACATCCACGTTGTATTCGTATATTGAAAATACACAGCTCATTGGTATAAAACAAGAGTGACGAACTGTCTCAAGGACGCAAAGGATTAATATGAGCCGTCCAACGACGCAGGCTAATCCGAACAAACACTTTTCGCCTACTGTGGATTTTCTGTTTCAGGAATCATTACTCTATACCTATATCCCCCTAATACGGAATGTGTCGGTCCAGATTAGGTCAAATCTTCGTCTCTGAAACTGGTGGTGCAATATTAACCAAAAACTACACATGAATATTATCTTGGTGTCTGTTCTGCCCATACGCAGACAGTTAAACCACAGCATAACAACCAAAAACGTCGAACTGCTTTAATTGGTGAAAAGCTAAAAAAGAAATCAAATTCCGATGAAACAAAAGTTAAATCAGATGAAATACCTAAACATATGTGCAGCAGCTTCTAAACTGCATATATATCGAGGGAGGCGTATGAAAATGCTAATAAAATTGGAACTCCGAATAGCATATAATTGCAACATGTTTTCAAAACAAACTTTCCGATTCGGGTTCAATGCCAAACACAAAAACAACCAAATGTTTGTTCAAATGTATATTAATGAAGAAATGTTGAAAAAGCAGCTCAAATTACTAATCAATAATTAATGCAAATAAATTGGATCACCAAGATTAGCCCAAAATTAAATGGTAAAGGGATGTGTCTGTCATTTTCGTACCACAACCATGTTTTCTATTTTTATAACCGGAAATCACGCACCAGGTAAGGAGTGTGCCTAAATCGCCAGCCGATGCGGTTACGGAACAGTGACCCTCATAAAAAATCGTTCAATTTCTTAAATTATATACAGAACGTTGGTTGCTAGGGATCAGAAAGGGGTGGAAATTGCAAATTTTCGAAAAATTCTATACTCAAAAGTGTTTCTATTAAATATAGTTGAAAACATGTTGACAAAACTTTAAAATTCTGCTTGCTAAATTTTAGCATCCCTCTTTGGGTGATCCTATACGAAATTGTTGAATGTTGAAAAATATGGCAGCCATTCGGGTTCAGGAAAGGCGAAAAATGACAAAATTTCATTCTAATGAAACTACTTGTTTGCTTTCTACATAAAGAGGTATAAATTATCCCTTAGTGTGCCTTTACACGTTTGGTAGATTAATGACTGATTGTTTGATGTTTTACGCCACTTTCAACAGTTTAGGTTGACATGAGCACACATAGCTCATTGTGAGCTTTTGTGATCGCCTTTTGTTCGTCGTCAATCGTCAATAATTTGCTTGTTAACACTGTAGAGGCCACTACTATCATCCAATCCTCATGAAACCTATTTCAGTTTGTTTATCTTGCTGATTTCTAGGCCAAGTTCGAATATTGGTCTGGCCAGGTCAAAAACTAGGTCAATAGGTGAAATTGAAGGAACATCTTGTTAACACTCTGTAGGCAGCATTTTTAACTTTGTCAGAATAAATTTCTTGATGATATCTAGGCTTAGTTTGAATATAAGTCATAACCGGTCAAAAACTACGTCACTAGGTCAAGTTTGACTTTATTAACACTTTTTGCTTCAGAAGCATGCAGCTTTGTCATAATGTATGTCTTGATGATAACTAGGGCAAGTACGAATATGGATCATGACGGGATAAAATCTAGGTCACAATGTCAAATTGAAGGAATTTCTTTTTAACACTCTTGAGGCCGCATTTTCAACTTGAATTGGTGTTTATTTTATATCAAGGTAAGATTTGAATATGGGTCATGTCTGATAAAAAACTAGGTCACTATGCCAAATTGATGGAAAATATTGTTAACAGTAGAAGGAATATATTATGGTGATATCACAGCTTAGTTCGAAAATATAGGTCATGTCGGGTCAAAATCAGGGTCACTAAGCTACTAATACTACTAATCCATTTAACCTAACACAAGTCAGTCAGTAATTAATTACCCCGCAACCCTAAAGGCCAATGGGGAAACCATTACTACCATTTTTAAAGTATTTAGTATGACCCGGGCGGGGATCGAACCCGAGATCGACGCTCTAACACTAGACCACCAACGCGGTTCACAAATGGTGCAAGCGATATTGATTGTCTGAAAGACTAAGCACATTTTCAGCATCAGATATGAGATAAAATTAACTTTAAGCTTCAAATGATATCTACGCCTAATCCACTCAAATGTTCAAGCCATCTTGGTCTGTTGAAACCCATAGCAGTCATGGTAGAGTCCATATTGATTGGCCGAAAAAAATAACAATTTGGCAGCATCAGAAAAGAGGTCAAAAGAACTTCAAATGTCATGTTCTCCTAATCCACAAAACCAATTACAACCAAACGTCACAGCAATGTTTCTGTGGTGGTCCTCTTTCAAAATGGTCGAAAGATTTAAATTAAATCCCTAATTTCGATTGCTGCTACATCAGAAAAGACCGGGAATCAAATGACTAGATTTTAAAAAATCGTGTCAATCAGCTTGTCAAATTCCAAGATATTCTTAGAAATGTCTCTTAGGTGACCGTTTACCAAAACTGTTGAAACCATATTGATTGGTTGAAAAACATTGCAACCAGGCGGCATCAGAAAAGGGGCAAGATTAGAAAGCTTTATAGTTCCATTCTTCTAAAAGTTCTTGTCACACTTTTTTGATAATTTAGTAGAATTGTTTCCCTTATGGCCCTCTAAATAAATTGTTAAAGCTTCATTTATTTGCGGAAAATCAAAGTCGTCAGGGATCTTCAGAAATGGGACACAATGACCTTTTAGCTTCAAACGACATCTCCTAATTCACTTGATCGATCATTAAGTGTCATCTTGGCCTTTTTTTTAAACATAGTTCATTATAAATTTATTATAAATTTTCTGAAATTTTTTACTTTAATAATTTCTGTTCCTAATAATAGACGACAGTAATACAAATTCCAAACATTTTATGATCATGCAAAACACATGACATGAAGATTAATATCGTCTAGTCAATTTATTTTAAAATCATTTTTCATGACCAAAGTAAGCTCTTTAACTTTTGCTTACGTTGTTTCGTAAATAGGTAGCACCTATAACTATATTACATCTTCAGATCTACAATAAATACGTTACGAATTCACAAATGATCTACGCCATATTTAATATATTTGAGCTACATAAAGCACGATACACGAGACCGTGCATGGGAAAAAAGACACGTTTGGCATTTGAAAACAATATAGATCAAGATCAGTAAGTGTATCTGCAGTCAGATCAAGATCCACAGTGTTCACATGGTATTTACCGAAGCTTGTAAGAAGATTTTGTCAACTTGTGTATATTTGTCTAAGAAAAGGCAGATGTATAGCCTGATCTAACCTACAGTGTTAATAAAATGCCAATGTGTACATTTTCTCATGCACTGTCTCAAATGTTAATCAATACATCAATTTATAGAAAAAGAGAAGCGGACAATTTGCATAACCTACTCCTGTGATAAGATGTGACGTAACTCAGGTCAGCAGAGTTGCCTAATAAATACTCACCATTATAATTCAATCGTTAGAATAGGAGTGGTTGACAAACTCAAATGATGTGGCTAGTGTGTTGTATGTGTGTGCTAGGATGACAGACTGGATTCAATTTCGTTAAGAAGCGGTGAGTTGCAACTACAATGTAATGTTCTTTTAACCCTTTCCCTAATACAACAGATCTGCAGCAGACGACTTTGAAAACATTTTTTTTTTGAAACTCCTTTTCAATGAAAGTACAATAATTGAATAGAGTTGGAAACATGGTGACAAAAGGGGAAATTGGTCGTTTTGAGCAATTTCTTCCTATTTCGCCATGTTTTCAAAAAGCCGTCTGCTGCAGGCGTCAGAAAGCGTCCTTTTAAGGGAAAGGGTTAAAGGCATCCCTGCAGAGCGGAAACTTCTTAAGGTCGACTCGTTGACTTTACCAACATATGGTGAAAATGTTTGCAAAATCTCGAAAATGATCTTCTTGGAGACAATAAAACGGGAAAAGGAGGAATTGTGAGCATGGGCAATGTCTACATTTCCTAAAATGATTTAAACCGTGTTCGATCCGCAGGTCGCAACAGTCATGGTAGACATTTCCTAGCATAATTCTGGTTTGTTAATCTAGGAAGATATCGCCGTGATACAACTGAAAAAATGTTGAAAACGGCGTAAAACCTAAATAAATAGATGTATAAATAAGAACAGCTGCTTTCTTTGCTCTACAACAAAACATGTTGAGATCATGTTGACGATGGTTATTTCAAATATTTATTTCTCTTTTTACCTTTTAAGTTATCAGAAAGAAGAGAGAAATCAGTGAGTGTATGCGAACTTGCACAAGAGATTGTTCTTACGTTCATATGAACAGTGTTTTTATAGAAGTTTTCAAGGTTATATTATCTATTATATAGACTATTGGCAACTTCCTTAATTGAAGCGCTTAAACTGAGAAAACACATTTTGGAAAAGTTATAAAAAAGCCTTTAAAATGTTACAAATATGTAAAATATTAACAATGTTACCCTAATGTACTCATTCATTTTTCATGTTATTTCATGTATGTAATTATTTATTTATGCTTATATATATAGGATCTGACATGAGTTGTCATTTCATATAAAGTTTTGTTAAACGAGTTCAAGAAATGTGATATAAGCGAGCCTTTGGCATAAACCTTTATGAAATGACAACGAATGTCAGATTCTTTTTATCACATAACGAAACACAAAAAGAAAATCGTTTTTTCACTGTCAGAAAATAGTCCCAACATGTAATACTTTATAAACTAATCACACATAAATGTTTTATAAACATGTGTTATATAAAGAAATACGTAATGGGTATATTAGATCGGATACAAGCATTGTCATGTGATAAATGTATATACTGATTGTATATGGGCCGGAGGCCAAACTACTTGTTTAAAGAATTGAATTAAATTGAATTGAATAAATATAGCTGAAAAATAGTACAATTTCATTGTTACCAGGCCTATCACATGTTCGGAAAAATATGCAACATTTCTGTGATCTTTTAAAAGTATTTATTTTCATTCTTTGATTTCTATACCTTGGGGTAAGGGGTAAGGGGTAGGTGGGGTAAGGGACATTCCCATCTAAGAATGTGTATAACATGTTACGTTTTCTATCTCTTTAGGTCTCGCAAACTAACCAGACATATGTTATTCAACTGAATTGTATTGCTTATGACTCTGGCACACTATTGCGTATGGGAGAAACGTATTAGTTGCGTATGCAAATTCATGAATTAATTTTCATACGCTTAATAAGCCCTTGAAAAATACAGAATTGTTTGTATACTTACCGTATTGAACCTATGAGTAGCATATGAGTAGCGTATCGCCAGCGTATGCCCAGCTTATAACCAGCGTACAGCTATCACATGACAAAATGCCCATATAATCTGCGGCCACATTGCATTCTAGAAATGTGATCATATCTAATATACACTTTATCAAAACGCTGGCAATACGCAGGGAATACGCCGTTATGTATACATCACTCAATCGTCAGGCATACGCCAAGTTGTCTATATATACGTTTCAGATACGTCAAACATACGTTAGAAGTACGTTACTCATGCGCCATCAATACGCTAGCTGTACTGTACACCTTCATGCCAGCGTATATCAGCGTATGACCAGCGTACTCGACATATGGGTAACGTAGCTCTAGCGTAACTCTAGCGTATAAACCATACGTCCGAATACGCCCATATATTTTAGGCATGCTTAAGCAAAAACATCTGCCACCGTTTGCGACCGTGCTTAAAACGTATGCAACCTATGATTAACGTACCCCTAGCGTATATCAGCGTATACCAGAGTATGAGTGAACATTTTCATACGCCGGCATATGCTAGTACGATACGCAATCGTGTGACATGGCCATTAAAAAGACAAACGGATGTACAATAGGTTGTTTTTTGTATAAGTATATGTACACTTAGTTATATGTTGTGTATCTACATGTTCACTGTATTGTATTGTGTATGTCTTTATTTTCAGTAGGTTATTTTGATTATGCTTATATCTACCATAAATCATATTGATTATGCCTATATCTACCATAAATCATATTGATTATGCTTATATCTACCATAAATCATATTGCTTGAGCCTTATATCTACCATAAATCATATTGCTTATGTTCATATCTACAATAGGTCTATATCGCGTATGCCTATAGCTACACTAGGTGATATCGCGTATGCCTATATCTACAAAAGGTTGTATAGCGCATGCTTATATTTACAATGAATAATATTGCGTACGCTTAAATCGACAATATTTTATATTGTGTATGCCTATGTCTACAATATGTTATATTGCGTATGCTTGTACATATACCATAAATCATATTGCTTATGAATACTTCTACCATAGGTTATATAGCGTATGCCTATTTCTACAATAGGTTATATTATGTACTTTTGTGTGAGCTTGTATTTGTTATATGCCGAGCCCCGGTATCTCAGTCGGTAGCGAAGCGGGCTGTTAATCCAGGGGTTGTGAGTTAGAACCCTAGCTCGGCCAACATTCTTTCCGACGTTCGACAAAACCAGTTGCTTGAAAAGAATGCTGTGTGGATTACAGGTGTGAGAAAGCCAGGAAACACTAGAGTAGCCGCGATATGACAGAAAATTGATGAAAACGGCGTTCAACCCATATCAATCAAATCAATGTAACTGTTATATATTGGATAGTTATATTACACGTACAATATAGTTTATGGTTATCTTGTACCTTCACCAGGTTTTGATACATCAAAGAGTAATTCACGTTTGTCAGCTATGAGTCCGCTCTCCGATATCATGGGCTACTTGAAGAATATCACAGCCGACCAATGTGACAGGGCGTTCCTCTCAATACATACAACACTCTATCTTTCTAAATAGTAAGTATCGCATCAGTAACCTTATCTTGACTGTAACATATGTATGCAGGGCACATATAGGACAAACAATATGAACGACTGATGTATCCATTACATCATGAAACACTACGATATGCATCCAAATACTACCACCTAAATGTAATAACTAATAGATGCCATCCACATAAGATCAGTCGAGCGAATTGAAAAATCAGAAAGTATGCGGGCCTGTTTATGCAACTAGTAGTACTCAGTAAGTGCTCATTAATAACTCCTTTGCCATTTGTTTCAAAACTGCTGTAGATTCACTGAGTGTAACACTATGGCCGATCTTACCATGGCGCGCTTGCTCTTATGTGGAATACATAGGCTCACGCATAGTACAGTCGCCTGACCATCGACCAAGAATCATGTAGGTAAGACAGGTAAACATGAGTGATGCGAGACATTTGTGTACAAAATGAAGTATTTATTCAGTTCTGAAAGCCATTTGAAACATTAGAATGCATATGTCATTCTTGTTGTCATATGGTCGACGTGCCATCACTTATTATGTATGAAAAGGCGCGGTAATAGCTCGAGTCAATGACAATGTGGCGCTTTTTGTTGTTGTCAATTATACTTATTTATTCCTTGGCCTGTTCAATTCATATTCTGCCTCGTCATACATTCTTATTTAATATTTTGTCTACCCCTTGTAGAGCTTACCTACCTATATCAATAAGATACACCACTCAATATAGTCATTGTCGAGTGCCCTTGGGCAAGTCATATTTCCTGACCTTGCACTGATAAGTGACCCAGGGGTCATGGATACGTGTTATGTTACCATGTGATAACTGGAATACCTCAGATAAATACTCAAATGTAACCGAAAAACAAAACTATTCACAAAGCCACACAAAAACCGATCGTCCCAGGTCTTAACATTAAATAGTACTGCGACCAGATTGCATATTTTCATAGTCGTACAGACAAGATTATTCATATTGTTGAAGTGCTTCCACGATGCATGTGCGAGTATATGGTGCACTCCCGCAGGCCATTGTTGTGAATTCGCTTGGTTTCATTTTCGAATGCTAATTCATTGTGTAAATCAAAACGTGACTAAAACCGTATTTCCGTTTCTGTTTATATTGCTTTTGTTCAGTCTGAAGATCAATCCGTACGACTTGGCTCATGAGCCGAGAATAATGCGAGCCTGGGTCAAGCTGTTCCATCCGCACTGCATTCCCCGTAATCCTAGCTGTTCCGTGAACACGCTGAGGTATCGAACCATCGACGGGTCCTGCAACAACAGACATAACCCTATCTGGGGAATGGCGGGTCGACTTGAGAAACGAAATCTGCCACCGGATTATAAAGATGGTAAAGTAATATAATTACATATAGCTCTATGAAAATCAACCATGTGTCATGTGAGACCAGTGGAGATTCAGATAAGTCTGGGAAACCACACGGCACAGCTACATCTGTACGTGTTACGAAACAGTCATAAAAGAAGCTTTGAAGACTTTTCCGATAAATAGTACATGTATGTACATTCATTTGGACCATTAATCAAGGATACGCAAATAAGCCATTATGTCTACACATCCCAAATTCACAAACGGCGCGAGTACTGGTAATGTCTCCAGGAAGCTGGTCTTCGATGACAAACAATTTGTTTACCCTTACCCTATACGTCACTTTAAACAGCATTCGTTTATCTTCCGTTATAATTATTCAAACATCATTTGAAAATAGACTAAGATCAATATGTACCTTCTTGAAGGCGATATCGTTCGCTACTAGTTCATCTATTCGTAGTTAAATCTTTCTGTAAACACCCAGTAGCTTTTAAGAAATAAAGCGTTGTCATATTAATTGCACGAACCATGCGTGGTAAACGATAAATGCAAATTGAATATGTAGGTGAAGGTATTGACCACCCTCCCTCATACCTTACGTAGCAGTGTTCTAGGACAAGTAACCTTACCGTAAATATTACACGTTTGGAAAACACCTGCTAGCGCAACTGTGCTAAAGATACTAATGGATTTTGTTTTACAGAAGTTTCTTGAAACCTTCCGTCAATAGTTTTTCGAACAGTGCAAAGCCAGATCAGACTGCGCAGATGCACTAAAAGACCTGGATCTACACTGGTCGCAAATGCTTCACGGTCGCCTTTATTATCATTTAGTATCATGTACTCAATGAATAAACAGAACATCGTGAGAGTAAAAACATCGGCGAATATGGCACATGTAGGGGTTTTATAGGATACAGAGTAATAAACTTCATTTTTCTTAATTTTCAAATATCCATTCTACATTTATGTCAGTTAAGAGTTTTCTTTTATAGGAGTGGACAGACCACGAACTCGTAGCGTCAGCGGTCATCCGTTACCAAGCCCACGAGAGGTCAGTAACGTTATACATAGGGCAGTAGACCTTGTCGACGGCCAGGATACTATAATGGGGATGCAGTTTGGACAGCTAATGGACCATGACCTTGTGGATACGCCTATGTTAAAAGGTAATATAATTTTATAATTAAAACAGTAGTTTTGGCATTATTATGAATGTTCATTCTAAATATCACAGTGCATACTTGTAAATTCGGTATATTTTCAAATCTATTCTACAAAACTCATCCGGATGCTTATGTATGTAAGCGACATCCTGAGGAACAGACTAGATTCAGGGTCCACCGGTCAAAAAGTATATCTACGATTTTATGTACGGTATGGTATCAATACGTATAATACCAATCTTTCAACAATAACTTAAAGTGTGGTTTCATTGAAAAAACTAGCTTCTCTTCAGTGATTCCGGCTGAGCCCCGGTAGCTCAGTCGATAGCGACGCGAGCTGTCAATCAAAGGGTTGTGAGTTCGAACCCCAGCTCGGCCAACATTCTTTCCGACGTTTGACAAAAGATACTGTGACAAGCGACATTCGACTTCCATTAATGGGCTTACAGTATACGTTGTAAATCAGCCAGTTGCTTGGAAAGAATGTTGTGTGGATTACTGGTATGAAAAAGTCAAGAACGCATGAATTAGGACAAACAGACATACTAGAAAACTATGACACGCGACAAGATTTACGCAATCAGTATAATCCGGACTAATTTAGAGAAAAAAAAACCGTTACTTCTTTGAACTTCCGGACTAATGAAGCGGACTTTATGTGTAAATGGTCGCTCCGTTCCCGATATTGTTTGTCCGGATCCGGAACGCGAATTTCCGTATTAACGGAGAATAATCAAGCATACAAAATCCATTCCTTGAATGAGGCTTACAAAACAGGATGATATTGCCAACTAAACCATACCCTCCGGGTATTAATTCGTGATGCTTACAAATGCGATAACGCGAATGTTAAGTGTATTTTATATTGCCTTTATATTCCCTTGCAATTTAAATCGTGCATCTTCGCAAACAACTGGTAATATTTCTTTTACACTTCATGAATTAACTTGATTTTGAATGGCGGCTTCTTTAATCATTACAAATCCCATTTCGCCAAAGTGCAGTTGCGTTAATACACCCTATATAAGCCAATAGAGTAGTCAGTTACAAACGCCGTTGGTAATTTGCAGAAATTTGCAAAGATATGGCGATTTGCCATTACCGGACTTCGGTAGATCGACCAAAACGTCGCACAACAAGTGAAACCATGGTTAAAATATCGGCCGTCAACTTTGTTTTTAATTTAATACTACACTGCAAAACGACAGTTTTCCACAGAATCCTCGATGTCTAAGTGCGACTTACACGTGTATTGACTGTAAGCTTCCAATCGGATTGCAGAGCATAATACCTGATTGATAAATAAACCGTAAGCAAATGGAATTGGAATGATTATTTACGAAGAAGACTGGAATGGCAAAGATGAATCTCGCGAGACTGCATCTCTGATCATTTATCCAAGAAACATATTTCTACAAGAGATTATTCATCAATTATGAAACGCCTTTAATCATGGCAAAGTTCGAATATTTCAAGTAGTTAATTGTTATAAGTAAGTAAGTAAGTAAGTAAATTGTTTATTATTGTGACATGTGTTACAAAGCATTTATAATATACATTTTTAATTTAACAATTATTATTAACACCCGGCCCCATGGGCCTATAAGTCACCAAAACATATAGATTTTATAATATCATACAACTATACAAGATATATACAAAAAAGTGTGATCGGACTTGCAATTAGTCATTTATAAATGTTCTCATTGGGAACCGAAAGGTGTAGATAAGTTTACAACTCTTTGGCCAATATTAAAGCGGTTGTTGACGGCGTTCCAATCCACTCATCCAACTCGGAATCCGCTGTGGTCGAGTGGTTAGCGTCGGGGATTTCGAAACCGGGTGTCCCGGGTTCGATCCCCAGTCGCGGCACTACGGTCATGGTAGAGTGCCCTTGGGCAAGGCACATTTTCTAGCCTAGTACTGGTTTGTTTACCCAGGATCATGAATAATTAAATTTAATTGCGCGCTAAATGACCTTAGCTGTCGATGCGCCATAAAACAATATGCATTCATTCATTCACTCATCAAACTCGCGTTTAAGGTTAGCTTATGTAAAGAGTTTGCGCTTTTGAAAAGGCCTTTTATTTAGAGCTGGCGCTTAATATCGTCAGGGGCGTAGCTTTGCAATAATCAATGTGTAGGCCGTCTCGTGAGAAAATCAACAGTGTGGACTCTGCGTAAAGTATCGACCCGAATCAGCCTAAGCATGCCACACAGGCGTACTCGAATAGACACTTTACGCCTCCTGTGGATTTTCTGTTTCAGGAATCACTACTCTATCTATACCCCCTTAGACGGAATGTGTCGGCCGGATCAGTCTGCGCGGACAGCGCAGGCTGATCTGGTCGATACATTACGCAGATGTGTATCGCCGCAGCTGCATTTTGAGGCATTTTTAGAAAAAATGTGTAGGCACGTGCCTACAGTGCAAAAAGGAAGCTACGCCCCTGATCGTTTAAACTGTCTATCGTTTCCGGACAAAACGCTGCATCTTGTAAAAAACTGTTTTTTTCAAAGATGCGTTGTTTTTATAATACATATAATAAATCATGTTGATACATAATCAATTATCGAATTTTATTTATAGCTGGCGCTTTATGTCATTTAAACTGTCTATCTACATATCGTTTCAGGACAAAACGGTGTAACTTTAGAATGCTGTGAAATACCTTCAATTCTAGCAAATCAAAGGTAACTTGCATTTCTGTAACTTATAAATTTGAGCTTCAATATATAACATCGACATGATAAACAAGTACATGTAAGTAAGTAAGTAAGTAAATTGTTTATCATTGTGACATTTGTTACCAATTTATAGCATACATTCATAATTTAACAATACTTATTTCTTATAGTACATCCGGCTCAATGGGCCCATAAGTCACCAAAGAATATACGCTACATTATATGTATCATACAAATATACATGAATTATATACAAAATATCATGATCGGACGTTCAATTATCTGAAAAATGTTACAAAATTAATAAACTGCAGTATGTGTAACCTTTCCATCGTAAATAAATATTTGTCTAACAACTATGAAAACATCATTTTGACAAATATAGAAGTTTTACCACTGGTTTGCTTTTCATTATGTTCATTTAAGTATATAACAATTAAAAAGAACACATACATGTCAAGATAGAATAATTGGAGGGATTACTAGAACATGTAGATAATTCAATAAATGAAGGGTCCCTTTCGACTTCGAGTTATCGAGAATCCACTGTGCATGTATTTGTTAAACGTCTCATTCAAAGAAAAGCTAGAAGACGGTGTGAACAAAGTGAGGAATTTCTTTCTTTTTTTGGAAATTCTTCCTTTTAAAAAATTCATTTGCAACCGAGATACCAAAATTCGTTTGCATTTTCAAAATGCTTTCTTCGTTGTTGTTGTCGATACTTTAGAGTGTCATTTGTCACAGGCCATTAGGGAAAGAAGTAAAGTAATGAAGATGACTTGCCTTACTTTCCCAGATACAAGTTGGAACTTCAGAAACGTGTAGATTCAGATTAGCTTGTCCACCTGTTCAGTCTTATCAGAATCTGCACAAGTTGACAGAATATATTAACAAGCTTGTGTTAGTAATTTGTCAACAGTGTATATCTAGATCGGACTGTGAGGATGCAAATGCTGATCTGGATCTATACTGTTTCCGAAAGTCACATTGCACCATATTTTTACGCGATTGAGGTGCATCTATCGATTTTGGATCCATCCTAATTAATTATACGGTAATTTTTAAAGGATGAGTGATCGTCTCGGTGGTGTAGTGGTTATAGCGTCCTCTTTAATATTGGAATACCCGAGTTCAATCCCCGGTCGGGTCATACCAAATACTTTAAACATAATAATAGTGTCTTTACTCCTTGGCGGTCACGCCGAGCCCCGGTAGCTCAGTCGGTAGCGACGCGGGCTGTCAATCCAGGGGTTGTGAGTTCGAATCCCGGCTCGGCCAACTTTCTTTCCGACGATTGACAAAAGTCAATGCGACATGCGACAATCGTCTTCCACCAATGGGCTAATGTCTATGTGGAAAAGCAGCAAGTTGCTTGGGAAATAAGTCATTTGCTCGCTCACATTTGGAAATATCATCTAGCCAACAGTGTTTTAAAAAAAGAGTTCTCTGTTCGCTATCTAGTAGTACATGCATCACAGTAACGTCTTGAAAACGGCTGAGAACAAAGACTGACTATGTTATTTTAGAGATGTACGACATGTTCAGCAATATTTCAGATCACTTATGCATGATCCCTGGGAAAACAAACCAGTACTAGGCTAGGAAATGTTCCTTGCCTAAAGGCACTTAACCATGACCGTATTGACTCGGTATCGAACCCTGGAAGCTATGTTATATTAGAGTTGTACGACGTGTTCAGCAATATTTAAGATATATCACGGCGACAATCTAACATATGCATGATCCCTGGGTAAACACACCAGTACCTGGCTAGGAAATGTGCCCAAGGTCATCTCCGCCTTTACTGGGAATCGGGTCCGGGAAGCCTTATTTCAAATCACCGACGTTAATCACTCGGCCACAGTGGATTCTGTGACTGTGCACGTATAGTATATAACTTCAAATATAGCCTATTTTTAGAAGAAATCATTAGTTAATGATTCTAACATATCGACAATTACATTTCTATACGCAAAAGGAATTTGAAAGTGATATACCTTACACAGTACATGTATATCACTTTAAACTTCCGGAAGTATTCTTGCCTGTTGAAATCACCCTAACCCAACCCTACCTGAACATTATTTACATTTTACCTATATTCAGCTGTAGGCGACTTTAAAAACTTGACGTCCGTGAAGTATAATGTTTTTCTTAATTGTTCGCTATGAATGTATCAATGATTAATTATGAATAGTCCATTAATATGTAATAACTCAAAGATAATGATTACGTTCACAGGAATTCGGCGAGATAATGAATACTGCATGATGCTAAGTGAGGGTTACTGGTACAATGAGGTACTGTTTAAAAGTAATATACATGTAGTCCATTTAATTGATGTTAGGTAATTAACACAACCATCATTTTGACCCACACGTACACAAACGTCAGGCGGTATCAGTACACGCACACACACACACACACACACACACACACGCCTGGAACACTAGCGCACAAGTCTTACATATATCCCTACAACCGTGACCGCCAAGGTTGATTGATTGGGGTTTAACGCCGTTTTTTAACAATTTCTCAGTTATATCACGGCGGCCAGCTCACCTACTCATGCATTTCCTGGTTTTCTCACACCAGTACGCCACACAACTATCCCAGTTAGACAAGCTTTATGGGCACTGTATCATTTCGCCACATTGTTTTCAACATTGTTCAATAAGTATAGTTTCATTTATGGCAATTTTCAATATTGTAGCCAAGATGATTTCCAAATTTCCTGCTATAGATGTGTTGTATGTTGGGATGGATTAATCTTTATATAATCTGACACGTTAGGGCGTGACTAAAATCTGTCCCATGCATATCCATTTGCTGAACATATGATATGATAGTGTTAGTGATGAATGCTTTGATGAAAATAAACCGAGTATTTAAACGGTGTATTAAATCCGAAGCTTACTTCCTATAAAGACAAGAAAACATTGTGGGAACATGAGATTATGAATATCTGAAGTATTAAACATAGCTGATGTGTGTTAATATTGCCTTTTCAGATCAATTAAATTCCATCAAACAGTTTACACTATCCAAGCTGATATGTAACACAGTTGATTCTATGAAGTATATACAGAGAAACGTATTTAAAGTACCTTGCAAAACGTAAGTATATGTCAAAACGCACTCATCCTTCAGCTTGGATAACAGTGTTCTATCTTGTTCCATGATTATTATTTCATTATTTTTAAACCAGATCTAAACTTCGCTCCCTGTGATAACTTCCTCAAACAGGTCGTCTCAGAATGACTTTTGTATCAGCCAATCGTATACACAATCGTGACGTTTTAAACACAGGATATATCCCATACAAAGATTGCGGTGATGATTGTTGAATGTACGATTGTTGTAATGTATCGTGCAATTTCTTTATGCACAATCAGGAGCAACTGCTCATGAATATTTAAGTGTATATTGTCTATTTAAAACGGTATCGTCAGATCCAATATACGTATGGCGAAGTCTGTTGGTCTCCAGTTTGACCATAAGGAGTCGTGCATTCATCGATGCTCATGGGGCATGTAACAGGTACGGACTGCCCTAAGTGAATGGATATTCACGTCGACAATTTAATTTAGTATATCTGCTTCACGTTAATGTTAAAAGACGAGCATCTGAGCTGCGTTTGCAACCAGTGAAAACGCCCGTAAACTTATACATACGCACATACACGCAATATTGTAACTCTTATGTGTTGACGCTGTTCATTTATACTATGGTGTTATTGTTGTTTTCAGAAATGTGAGTGTGCCTTGCAGTGCCATACGCGGTATTGATCTTAATTTATGGAGGGTGTGAAAAGATTCTCTCCAAACTGATACAGGTAAATGGATGGGCTCATTGAAAATGGCATAACTTCAACGGATTACAAAATATATGTCGGCCTCTTTTGAATTAAGTCGACGATATGTTGTGCCATTGTGACCTTGTGCTTGACCTCCGGGTCCTGTTCATATGTCTTACGCTCTCACATCTGAATTCATATAATTTGGTATAGTGATGCAATATCAAAAGGCAATGTGCCGTTTACCAAAGTTAGGTCACTTTAGTATTTACCTTGATCTTTGACCTAGTCTATCCCAACTGGAGTTATCACGTTTGGTGTGAGAATGCATGTTTTTGTCACGTAATAAATTTTGGGCACTGTAAACTTGACCTTGACATGTGACCCGTTTTAGAGAACGGTATATCCTGGCTATATCTCCGATGGTGTAACCCCTTCGGTATGGCAATGCACCTTGGGAAGGCACAATTGGCATTGATTTCACTATAACACATATAGTAATACAATTTTCTGCATATGAGCCGTCCCGCGAGAAAACCAACATTGTGGAATCTGCGTAAAGTATCGACCCATATTAGCCTAAGCATGTCGCGGAAGCTTGCCAGGATAGACACTCTTTACCCAGTTCCGCTATTAACACTTTCCCTCATATAGACGCTTTCTGACGCCTCTGCAGCAGACGGCTTTTTGAAGACATAGTAACAAAAGAAGAAATTGCACAGAACGTGCAATTTCACCTTTTGCCACAATGTTTTCCACGTTTAGTCATAGGTTATCCATTCAATTAAAGAGATTTTCTATGTTTTGACAAAATATGTTCAAAGTCGTCTGCTGCAGATTTGTCATATGAGGGAAAGGGTTAATATTTTTTTTATACCCGGTTACCTCCCCTGTTTTTACCTAACGATTATGTAGTTGATTATTTGATTGGCTGCCGTAAAGGTCAAAATGAGATGGCATGTAATAGGTACTCAACATATGTATACGATCGTTAGAGGAGAGATTTTTAAGGCATGGTTTTAATGAGGTATTGTTGTGTCCTTAAACAAACTGAAAACTAAGTGTGTGAAGTTGGCAGAGCATTAGACGTTAGACATTAGACATTCAAAGAAAAAAACGTCGAATGTCTAATTAGACATTAGACATTCGATTAGACATTCGCAAATAACAAGATCTATAACCCAAATTCGTCGGAGGTCATTGTACATTCAAAAAACGAATGTCTAATTGGTCAGTTAGACATTAGACATTCGATTAGACATTCGCAAATTACAAGATCTATAACCCAAATTCGTCGGAGGTCATTGTACATTCAAATTAACGAATGTTTTTTGCATGTACAATGACCTCCGACGAATTTGGTACCTAAATCTCTTAATTTGCGAATGTCTAATCGAATGTCTAATGTCTAACTGACCAATTAGACATTCGATTTTTTAATGTACATTGATCTCTGACGAATTTGGTACCTAAATCTCTTAATTTGCGAATGTCTAATCGAATGTCTAATGTCTAACTGACCAATTAGACATTCGTTTTTTGAATGAACAATGACCTCCGAGGAATTTGAAAATTAAGTTTGGTAATTTGCGAATGTCTAATCGAATGTCTTATGTCTAACTGACCAATTAGACATTCGTTTTTTGAATGTACAATGATCTCTGACGAATTTGGAACATAAGTATAGTAATTTGCGAATGTCTAAGCGAATGTCTAATGTCTAACTGACCAATTAGACATTCGTTTTTTGCATGTACAATGACCTCCGACGAATTTGGTACCTAAATCTCTTAATTTGATGTATAATCGAATGTCTAATGTCTAACTGACCAATTAGACATTCGTTTTTTTATTGTACGTTGACCTACGACGAATTTGGAACCTAAATATTGTAATTCGCGAATGTCTAATCAAATGTCTTATGTCTAACTGACCAATTAGACATTCGTTTTTTGCATGCACAATGACCCCCGATGAATTTGGTACCTAAATCCCTTAATTTGCGAATGTCTAATCGAATGTCTAATGTCTGACTGACCAATTAGACATTCGTTTTTTGAATGTACAATGACCTCCGACGAATTTGGGTTATAGATCTTGTAATTTGCGAATGTCTAATCGAATGTCTAATGTTGAATTAGACATTCGATATTTAAAATTTGCGATTTTTCTGAATGTCTAATCGAATGTCTAATTCAACATTAGACATTCGAATATTTTTTTTGAATGTCTAATGTCTAACGTCTAATACTCTGCCAACTTCACACACTTCAATTATTTAACGTCGTTTCCTGGGTAAGTAACCAGTACTACTGGTCCATTTATCTTGACACCAGCCAGTAAGTCGAAATGCTAATCCTTCAACCCTGAGCGCCAAGGAGGGCAGCCATTTCTTCCATTTTAAATTATTTGGTATGACCCGACCCGACCGGGGATCGAACCCGCGACCATCCACGCACGAGGCGATTGCTCTACCACTACACAACCGAGGCGATCAATTCACAAACAAATTGTTCTTTATTAACTGTAATACTATTGAAAGCAGCGTAAAACGCTATTCAAACAAGCTTGTACTACTGAATATTTAAGAGAGATAGCAACTGCTTTGATTTTTTTAAGCAATATTCCCGCTATGCAAATATGATTGTTTCAATTCTATTGATTGTTTTCAAAGTCGTCTACGGCAATTGTGTTGTATGCTGGAAAGGGTTGATACTTGAGGGGATAACCGTGGCATGTCTTGTCTTGGTCGTCATTGTTTTAGATCCTTAAAGATTAGCTCCAATGGGCAGGATAAGCGATAAGTAGAATAAGTGATAATTTATTTTCCCTAAATGGGATAGAAGTTTGTTTAACTATGAAAAGGTGACTGGGTGAAACTTGTTTGAAGAAACACATTTGAATGTACATGTAAACGGCGATCTCTTTGTTTACATGATAATAGCCGTCCCGCGAGAAAACCAACAGTATGGCCTCTGCGTAATGTATCGACCAAGATCAGCCTGCAAAGTCCGCGCAGACTGATCCAGGCCGACACATTCCGTCTCAGGGGGATAGAGGTATAGAGTAATGATTCATGAAACAGAAATTCCACAGTAGGCTAAAAGTGTATATCCGCGTAAATCTGCGCGGCATGCTTAGGCTGATCCGGGTCGATACTTTACGCACAGTCCACACTGTTGGTTTTCTCGCGAACCGGTTCATACATTTTTTTTGTGTACCGCATAGCTATTTATATTTGTCTACATATTGATTCTTTCATTATTTTAGGTTGTACAAGAGTGTCGTTTATGGTTGTCCAGAAACATGTAACAGGATATGAATGATTTACCGACGTCCCATTTTGAAAACCCATTTCCGAGTAATCCTTTCCCACATAAAACAATTCTGCAGCAGACGACTTTGAAAACATGTATTTGTAAATATCAAAACTCTCTATAAACGACGGAATTATTTAATATAGCTGAAACATTTGGCGAAAGAAGACATTTCTCATTATTACCAATTGATACTAAGTATTTGGTATGACCCAACCGGGGATCGAATCCGCAACCTGCCGCACAGTATCAACACTTCATATAATCCGTAAATAAAAGCGAAAGAGAAGGCGCATTAAGGCTCGAAAGTTCCATTTAAATGAATATGTTATTATTGACTAGGTTTGAATGGAGACGACCTTTTATGTGGTGTCGTCAGATCCAATATACGTAGAGCGAATTATTTTAGTCTGATTTTTATGAGATGGCAGAGACGTTTACCTTACCCCTATCGACGTAACACTTACACATACTGTTAGATATTTAATAGCATACGATCACAAACTTATGATTCGTGGCAAAGGAAAGTGCCAACTCTTGCTTACAGATCAAAAGTATTGTATTGTTCATCATTCGATCCAATTTGCCATTTACAGAGCAAACGTACGACACATTGGGTCAACTTTTTAATATTGATTTCTGTAACCTTATTATGATGGATTTTCGTACAGGTACGCTTATATTAATATACTTATCTCGCATTCCGTAAGTATAACGTAAAATGGCAGACTTAGATTCATTTAGCTACTTTAAAATTCAAAAGTATGAAGGAATGATGAAAATATTGGGTTATATTTCTATAACAATTAGATAAAAAGCATTTCTTTTTGTATTCATTTCGAACTTAATGTATTGCAATACGCGGAGTGCCGAAATAAAACTCTTCTCTGTATAACACCAGACATTCTCTTTGATAATTTAGCCATTATCTAATTTTATTGAAAGCTAATCTAACAAATGCTACAAGTAAACAAATATACAGGTCTGTTCAAATCATCACGTGGTGTTATATTGTCCTCATCTGTCGTCATGAATTCAGTGCTACTTTCTGTCGAATCCACATCAGGAATCGGTAAACTCGTGTGTAAACACCTGGTGACCGTACATCTGTAGACAGAAAACAAAACCAGCGATGAAATAATAAAAATTATGTGACACGTCAGATAGGGGCTTGATGCGGAGCTCTGGATACCATTTAAAGAGTTTTACACTTTTTAGCGCCGATTTGTTTAAAATAGACTATTCCATGTTCAAAATAGGGCAACTTCACCTATTATGTAATAAGAGCTTGGGAATTCTTTGATAACTAAAAGGCTAAACAGGCTGGTAATAAGAGCTTGGGAATTCTTTGATAACTAAAAGGCTAAACAGGCTGGCAATAAGAGCTTGGGAATTCTTTGATAACTAAAAGGCTAAACAGGCTGGTAATAAGAGCTTGGGAAATACTTTGATAACTAAAAGGCTAAACAGGCTGGTTTTGGGTGAGACAGCTGGTGACGAGCTGAATCTGTATTGTTTGCACAAACCTCAATATTGCCATTGGTGCTGAAAGAGTTAATCCTTTCCTGCATACAACAAATCTGCAGCGGAAAGTCTTTGAAATCATATAGACAGATAAACTGAATAGCTCTACTGATAGTGCGATTAAACCTCCACAAAGTCTACTCTTCCATGTTGAAAATTGAGCCACTCCATTTTCCGTCCAACATGTAATTTGGTGGCAAACAATGCAGATTTCAAGAGAGACAGGTCTTTACGAGCTATCTCCCCCGAATCTGCATTGTTCGTCAAAGCCTTGAATTATATTTGGCAGCGAAAGGGTTAAGAAAAATACAGCGATCTCTCCAAATAAAGTTTGGGTGCCGTTCAGGTAATAGCAATTAACTCCATCTTGATCACAGTAATGACCAAGTGCTATTCTGGTACCATATTATTAGGAACTGTGCAATTGGTGCACACTTCAATGTGTTTAAGCGACAGGGCTAGCATTATCGGGCTATGTTTATGTACGAACCAGGCTGCATGAAATAAATCTAAACATAGCATAATTATATCTCTTCTCCTAGGAAGCGGACTATTACCTTCTTGTCGCCCAATGTTGCGTTTGGGTAACAGCAGTATAGTGTGCTTGTTTAGGGCTAAAGGCCCCCCGCTGTACTGGTAAGATATCCAGGAAACGACGTTATATAACTAAACATCTGATAAAAGCAGCATAAAGCACCATTTAAAAAGAAATGATCATTTCTGTCACTGTTTATGTAAATAGCAAAAATGTTAGACCGTATAAGGTAAAACTGAACACATCCCTGAATTAGCATTACGTTTGTTTCTTTGGTGTTTTACTTCGCTTTCAACACATCTCAGTTATAATACGTTGTTTTCTCGGTAAGTTACCAGCTCTGCTGGTCCATTTATCCTGACACCAGCGAGTCGGTGTAATGCTAACACTACAACCCTGAGCACCAGGAGGGAAAGCCATCAGTACTTTTCTTAAAGTCTGAGGCGGTCATCCCCTATATTGGCTTAACGTACCTGCACAGCCAGATCCGAATGAGGTTATACCCTGTATATGCCATACATTGTCTTGCTTGATTACAAAAGGGCCACCACTATCGCCCTAAAATATAAAGTACAATTACGTTATTATTTGGGCTCTTGCAAAGCAAAAACCGACATTTGCACGTATTGAAATAGGTGGTTTAAACCATAATTCTTGGTCAGAACCGTTCTTGGTAGGCTTCCATGATGTTAGTACGATAGCTAGCTCCAAACTATACTCGTTTACTCTACGCTCAGAACTTTTGCGCACGTATCTGATTGGTCCAAAACAAATCCATTTTTACCAATCAGAAGCCCTATTGTGCGCAAAGAGTTCATTTCTGAGCACAAAGAACGTTTTCAGAGTTTTATACTTTCGGGGCTAAATGACAAACAAGGAATCTCCTGGTCTGTATACTCGAAGGGTCGGAACTTATCTGGTTGGTTTACGTGTGAGGTGGTCCATTTCAACTTCATTGATATATAAACAGCAATTTAATAGTATTGACACTAATAATTATGTGGCATGACGAATATATAGTGCTTGCTTGGTGACATTCACAGCGAAGACGCGGTAGTTCGTAGAGCAGGGGACTTAAATGTTGTATGTATACGAACTAATAGAGGAACGAATTATCCTAAACGGTGATTAGTTCCAGAATGGAGAACTACATTTTCAGTTCAATTTCTCGTTTTCTTGGCATTGTGTTGTGTCAATGAATATTGTCTACTCATCTTTGACACAGAGAAGATATCAATATTATTGTTGTCACTATTTGATCTATTGTATGTATTCAGAAACATAATTTGAAACACTTTGTGTATCTTTCTTCCTTTTATGTATTTCAGTAGATCGTGTTGAGGGGGCTCAAAGAAAGGTGAATTGAAGGACAAATAACTCCGTAAGAAAACAATCCATATTACTTATATCAAAATTTAGCAGCTTTTATTATGAAGCTTTTAAAATTATAAAACTGTGTATGGAACAAAATGAAGTAGAAGACTTTAGTAATGCTTACACACGATAGTTTGCTAGTTATTACGTTTGTATTAATATGTATTGACTACAATGTTTTATTGTACATGTATTTTTGTTGCTGTGTGTCTTTGTCACATTTTACTTTAAGTTGTTTGTAAATTGCCTAAGGCATGTTTTTATGCCGATTGCTAATAAAGTTAAGTTGAGTTGAGTTGTGTTATATTCTACTGAGATGTCGACCTACTTTTTTCTCCGTCATTAATAGTAAGGAAAATTTGCCAAAATCTCTTGTTTGTTTGTAAGGTGTTTTACAAGGCTTTCACCATTTCTTTTTCAGTTATACCAGGAATTTTCCTGGGTAAGTTTCCAGTACTACTGGTCCATTTATCCTGAAACCAATTTTCACGCCTAAAATACTAAGCGTAAATAAATAAGGTATTATTTAAAGCATTTTAAGCGCACGTTTATCCATTCACTTGTTATTTTTTTCGCAATTTGAATTGGGTAATAAAGCAAACTTGTAGACAACAATATAACTTTGTTTTGGAACATCTATCATTAAAGAATTTATAATAATAGATGCGAGGACATTTCAAGACTTAGAACATTCATATTACAGTCGTAGGGATTAAAAACCTATAATTAACGAGAATAACTCAGCCGCTGCACATAACCCATGTAACTTCGGAAATATGGAACGAATGGCTGTTCAAGATTTAACCACTTACAATACAGCGAAGTCTGATCAGGATGTTTCTGTCTGTCATTAACGATCATTAACGTATTCAAACAATACAAATCTATCTTGGAAAAGTCAGTGACCATCAGAAGACCGATAACAAATAAAATATGATCTGAATGGCCAATAATGTTCTAACCTCGATGGGTTTCTTTTTCTATGTCCTAGTTCCCGGATAATGACGTATGGTTTCCAAGACAACAGTAATTTCAATAGCAAGTAATTACATGTCATATAAACAGAAAATATGACAATAACGCTAAATTCAATCTGTAATCAGCACGCAAAAGTTTGTTTTTTAAGATCTATACATAGACGCTACATCACATGGCGGCAACATGTTGATACAATGATAACATACGTTTTCAAGATTGTCTCAATTTCGATATATTATTATTTAATTAAAATATACACATTATAATCTACTTCTGACAACAATATTATCACGCACTTTAATTGTTTACGTGATACGCTATTTGCATCCCTTCGCACATACAGACGCTTTCTGGCGAATCTGCAGCAGACATTGAGACAAAAGGAGAGATATCTCATGATGAGCAATTTCCAGGGTGCAATTTCTCCTTTTGTCAAAAAAATGTCATCTCTTTTCTTTAACTCCACTTTTATTTAAGGATATTATTGATATTTGTCTCCAGATAATTTCTAAGTCGTCCGATGCAAATTTGCTGTATGCGGTAACGAGTTAAAGTCGTTAATATGAAAACAACAGACACAAACGACGTAACATCCAAAAAATAAGAAGAACATTTTTGTTACAGAGTTTAAAATATTTAACTTAAGACAGATGATAACTGTCCGCAATATACGAGTATGTTTAAGGTAGTCTACTGCATAGCCTTCAACAGCCGTATGAATTGGGAACAGGAAAACATATGAGCCGTTCCACGAGAAAACTAATATTATTGAATCTGCGTAATATATCGACCAAGATCAGCCTGCGCAGTCCGCGCAGGCTGATCCGGACCGACGCATTCCTACTCAGGGGTTTAGATTCATGATTCCTAAAACAGAACATATACAGGTGACGAAAATTGTCTGGCCCCGGTTAGCCTGCGCGGTATGCTTAGGCTGATCCGGTTCGATACTTTACGCAGATTTCACCATGTTGGTTTTCTCGTGGAACGGCTCGTTATATCTCGCAACAGGACAAACAAGACTACCTTTCTGGTGGGATGGTTAAAGGGTTTAGGTATAGATATAGTGTGGTTTTACCTGACACGCGTCAATGCCTCCTTGCTCATATCCGGCACAAAACATGTCGTCTGTCACCTGGTTACCAAGGTGATCCGGTTGGTTACATAATGTGTTGTTTATAACAGGAAGTAGTGCTTGCTTTAACACACCTGGGCAACACGAAGCTGCAAAAGAAAACAATGTCGATGTAAGTTAGAAGTAAATATATATGAGCCGCGGACTCTGCGTAATGTATCGACCAAGATCTGCCTGCGCAATCCGTGGAGATTAATCCGGGCCGAAACTTTCCGTCTCAGGGGAATAGAGGTATAGAGTAATGATTCCTGAAACGGAAAACCATAGTAGGCGAACAGTGGCTGTTCGGTTTAGCCTGCGCGGCATGCTAAGGCTGATCCGGATCGATACTTTACGCAGACTCCATAATGGTGGTTTTCTCGCAATTTGGCTCATATGGTGTTCTATCTTCCCTGTCGCGTTACCTTCAAACTTTGTTTGTTTTATTTGGCTTTCACGCCATTTTTAACATTGTTTCAGTTATATTACGGCAACAGTTCTCTAATACATGATCTCTGGGTAAACGAACTAGTACTAGAATTGGAAATGTGCCCATCGGCATTCCATCATGGCCGCCGCGACTGGAGATCAAACCCGTCCCTGATCCAAATCCAAGACGCTAACCACTCGGCCACGGTGGAATCCTGTCAAACTTTGTAGAGTAAACCAAATCTCGAGAAAGATAATTTCGCAAAAAAGAAATCATCTATGATAAATAATAATTTCTATTTCAATAAATAAACGCGATCTTAAATGACGAGAAAGTCGAAACACCGTTTACCCTGTATCTCATCGTTGCGTTCATTCCCATTCTAATCGTGTATTGTTTTATGATTCTAAATAAGCTCGCGCATTGGTAATAGCACTATTTCATGCGCTGGATTTCCTCTCAAGAGGTTTTCACTCACAAATTGCAAAGCTATTTTATTATTTTACTTGTAACTAAATTGTTCGGTAAATATCTCTTTTTTACGGAAGCGTCCTAGTGCCAAATCATAATGTTCTAATTAGGACTTTATAACTCCTACGTAGGAGATAAAAAGGCCTAATTAGGACTTTGTAACTCCTACATAGAACTTTATAACTCATAATTAGGCTTTTTTTTATCTCCTACGTAGGAGATATAAAGTTCTACGTAGGAGATAAAAAAGCCTAATTAGGACTTTGTAACTCCTACGTAGGAGATAAAAAAAGCCTAATTAGGAGTTGTTAAGTCCTACGTAGGAGTTATAAACTCCTAATTAGGCTTTTTTATCTCCTACGTAGGAGTTATTTTTTTTTATAGAACATTATGATTTGGCACTAGGACGCTTCCGTACGTTTTCCAAGCCACTGTCGCAATCTTGAAAGGTTACAAAGGTCACGTGACCTATGCAAATTGATGATCAACTTCTCCCAATAGCCTAAACCCCCAACAGCCAATCAGATGCACGAAATCATTAGGACAACTTCTACCCGATTAATTTCAGTTAACTTACATTTGTTCAAGTTAATTTTACCTATCTTAGTCTTATTGACGTTGATCTTAAGTGTGTACTTATTGCAATAACGTTTAAAAATACGTAAGGAAATATGTAAAATCTGCAGAGAGGATACCTTCCCCCACTCAGAGAAATTTCTACATGAAATAGAAAAGTCTTCTAGGAGGAAAAGAAATTGCAATTTCGATAAACTAAAGCAATATCCTTGAACGATAAATTGAGGACAGTATATGAGTATATGATTATAGGGGTACGGATTTATCAATTTGAGTTATCATAGGGGTAATCTTCCTAGGTGGTAGTTGCCCTAAGGGAGAGATATCCTAGGGGATATGGAATACGGCGTTTTCTACATCAGTTCAAAATTCATTATCACTTCTAGCTAAACTATATGGTGTTCTTGAAAGAGACATATATATTGCGTTGAAATAAAGTAATCTCATTGAAAGAGAAAGCAACCGAATCACATAAACCGTATTTATCCGCGTATTCGGTAAAATTCACTTTCGCCTAACAAAAGGATTTGTATGTGTACTGCTGTGATAGAAGAGTACTCCAGTCGATTAAGTGTTTCAATTTGCACACAGGTTGAAAAAAAAAAGTAAAATATTACAGATTTATGATATGTATAAGGAAGCGAGGCAGACATAAATCTGCCTTAATCAGTGCCAGGAGGTCTAGTTATAAGGGAGTGAACAGGTCTTTCCTTCAATATGTCTATCTCAATATGTAACCAAACACTATGTTGTGGGTACTCAAAAGAATCGTCTCAGCGAGACGATTCTTTTGAGTACCCACAACATAGGGTTTGAAAGTTTGTTTAAAATGTGCATAACATACTTTTACATAGTACTTATACTAATTGAACAGCGTCAAGCCATATGTGGTCTTATTATAACTACAGTTCGGCATCATTAACAGTTACATTTACGTATTTGGACTACATTTTTACTTTTTAACAGATACACTCACAGCTGTATGTATGAAAATATATAATACAATGTCGAACAGTGAAGCCTCCAGTGATGATATACGCATGTACGGGTTCATCTGAGTCTTCACTGTTTGTTATTGCACAAAGACCACAGTTCGCTAGACGCGGCTCGAATATATTTACTTTCAATATATCCCCAGCCAGTCACAAAACCAAATTCCCCAGCTAAAAGCGGTTGATCTGGCAGACACACTTTGTCGACGTATCTGTTCAAACGGAATGGCGATGAAACCTTAACGAGAGCAATGTCATTTACAGACGTAAGGAAATTATAGTGCGGATGAACTATAATGGTGTCTGTGTCCCGGTTTTGAATCGTTAGCTCTTGTTTCGTCTCTGAGTGGCGCCCAGCTTCCACCGTCCAATCTATACTCCTTCTATTTCTGAAATGAGATTTTATTTACAAATAAAAGATATGAGCCGTCTCACGAGAAAACCAACACTGTGGTCTTTGCGGAATGTATCGACCCAGATAAGCCTGCGCAGTCCGCGCAGGCTGATCCGGGCCGACACATTCCGTCTTACGGGGATATAGATATAGAGTAATGATTCCTGGAATAGAAAATCCACAGGATGCGAAAAGTGTCTACCCGGATGAGCCTGCGCAGCATGGTTAGGCGGAATCGGATCGATACTTTACGCAGAGTTCAAAATGTTGGTTTTCTCGAGGAACGGCTCATATGGAGTCTTATTTAAAATGCTTACAGTCAAGATGAGTCTGTGTGTGCATACTGTCTCATCAGAACCGCCACTGTTCGTCCATATGTTATATAGCTCTTTGCATATCTTCTGACAAAGTTCTACATGTGTAGCCCTATTGATATAACCCCCATGCGTATTTTGCCCATTCAAACTTGCAGTAGCATGTTTACGTAACTGCAACAGATGGCTTTTTGAAAACAGGAGAAATTGTTTGTGATGAGCAATTACTCCTTTTGTTACAATGTTTTTATTTCTAATCAATAATTATACTTTTATTTATACAGAATTTCGATATTTGTGCCTAGATGTTTTTTCATTGTCTTCTGCTGTAGATTTGTTGTATGTGGGAAAGGGTTAAGTGACATCGTAAGGCGGACACCTTAAGAACCCATTTCGACAGACGCAGCCCAGTTGTTTATCCATTGAACCTTTTTTGTCAGGGTGTTTTTGAAAATTTAATCATCATTAGTTTAGTTCAAATGGGAATGAATGTATATTGTTTTATGGCGCATCGACAGCTAAGGTCATTTAGCGCGCAATTAAATTTAATTATTCATGATCCCTGGGTAAACAAACCAGTACTAGGCTAGAAAATGTGCCTTGCCCAAGGGCACTCCACCATGACCGTAGTGCCGCGACTAGGGATCGAACCAGTTCAAATGGTAGTAACGTCACCCTTTTAAAGGGTCCAGTGTTAAATATGGCTATTTGTAACAAAACAATCGGACTCTTTTCATTTGATAATCGTGGTATTTTGTCTTTTTAATGATGTTGTTTTTCTGTTTGGTTTATTTTCGTGTATGTTAACGGTCTGATGTTGGCATGGTAATATATCAATCTCACTTATGTCAGAGTAAAATACTTCGTTGTGCCTATATTGTATCTGACGACATCGCATAAAAAGTTCTCTTCATTTGGCCTTTCATGCAATCGGAACACTCGACAGTCAACGCTTTTCGATCTCGTTTATCTATATGGGTTATCTCCCTTGTTTATACCTAACGATTTCGTAGGCGACATTTTGATTGGCGAAGGTCAAACTGAGCTGACCTGTAATAGGCACTCATCAGATATAAAGAAGCGAGTGTTTCTGCAGCGAACTTACGATCTGATTGTATTGAGAGAAGGTGTGATAGGCTGAAATCATTTAAATTCCCATTTATTAAATGCCCTAGTAGTCAAAGTCCCCTCGATATATTTAACAGGGTAGTCAAATCCCATTGGCAAAATATTAAAGTTAAAATGCCGGTTATTGTAAATCTAAATATATAGTACATGCTTTCTGTTTTGGAAAAAAATAGAAATTAACATACTGCTGAAACGGAATGGTAACACAATTAGAATTAAAAATAAATCTGGCTTCCGTAGGAATTTATTCCAGAGAATGTTGACTACCCCGTTAAATCTATTGAATTGATTTTGACTACTAAGCCAATGTTGGACCGATTTTGAGTTTGAACTTCGGCTCTGTAATTAATTTGTGTTGAATGTTGACAAACGCCATTGTGACAATTAACCTTAGTTTTCCACCAAAGAGCTAAATAGCCTTTGTAGTCAGGTAGTCGTTTGCATGGAATTCGAGAACCAGGAATTACACATAAGGTGAGATAGTCGACGTGATTTGACTGTAATACCGTTGAAAACCAGTCAATCAATCAATCTTTATACTTAGATATATAAGTAACTTTCAATTCCACGAGGGCTTTCCTGAAATACAGCAGCCCGTAGTTCGATATACCTTTCGAAGCAATGTGCGGCCGTGACGATCCATTGCCCATCTATTAAAGCACCCCCACACATATGGCTACCGTTCAGTCTTAAGGAAACCATCCACGGCCAACTGTTGGGTACCGCCTCCCGTCCCCCTACGATCCTGTTGTTTGATTCTATTGGCTGAATAGTCGGCTTTCCACAATAATCGTCCTCTGAAACAAATCAATGACGCTGTGAAGAATTTGGTCAATTATTTAAACAGTGAAATATTTCCAACGATAGGGGATTGGCATGATATCATAGAAAATGAAGTATATTCTATAATATACATACAAGGGATGTAACTTCCTCGTCAGTCAGATTTGACCCATGTTTGCCCAATACAAAATGAAATCAAAGCGCCAATGGCACTGTAGTGGCGATCGTATTCATATATTGCAACAACTACAAAGCGTTTATAATATTTATAAAAACCTTTCAGATATAGCATTTGTATGACTTGAAAACATTGTGAGAAAATGTGAAATTTCTCATTTTATCACAATGTAAGATATAGCATTTGTATGAGTTGAAAACATTGTGAGAAAATGAGAAATTTCTCATTTTATCACAATGTAAGATAGAACAGTTGTAAGAGTTGAAAACATTGTGAGAAAATGATGATAGAATAGTGAAAAGTTGAAAACATTGTGAGAAAATGATGACAGAATAGTGAAGAGTTGAAAACAGTGTGAGAAAATGATGATATAATAGTGAAGAGTTGAAAACATTGTGAGAAGAACAGTTGTAAGAGTTGAAAACATTGTGAGAAAATGATGATAGAATAGTGAAGAGTTGAAAACATTGTGAGTAAATAATGATAGAATAGTGAAGAGTTGAAAACGTTGTGAGAAAATGATCGTTGATAGAACACTGTAAGAGTTGAAAACGTTGTGAGAAAATGTCATTTTCGTAGGACAATATCTTTTCTAAAAAAATGTTAATCAATCATTTGTTCCTAATTCAAAAATTATGAAGACATATAACTATAAAAAGTTGTTTTCGTAACAACCAAAATATGGTAATATGGGATTAAAAGTCGTAAGCAAAGTTGTTTTCGCGGCAGCCGAGTTGTTTTCGTGAGCCGATTTTATTTATTTATATGCGTTTTATAGTCTGGTCAATCTACTTAAAAAAAGGGCCAAACCTGGAAAAAATTAGGACACAAATGAAACCTAAGAGATCATCATCTAAAACTATTCTAGTGTCCAAAAATAAAAAGTTCCCAAAAGTTCCATTGGTGGAAAAAATAAATATTTGAAGGTCAAGGTCACTCATGAATTGATGATATTTGATTTTCTTCGTAACTTTTCAAATACCTACGTTATATAAAATAGCTTTAATATTTATTTTATATATATATATTTTTTTTTTTTTATGAAATAAGAGAAAAGTTATGTAGTTACCATATTTTCATTGATTTGATAAGTAACCTTGACTTTTTATGTAGGTCATGGCCATGTTTTTTAGTAAAATTTAATTAAATTTACAAAACAAAAATCAGTAAATCTTTTATTAAACACATTATTTGTGTTATATTTATCATTAATATCTATTAAATCATACTTATTAGTTATTCTAATAGTATGAAGGCTAACATGTATTATAACATCTTCAATTTTCTAAATCTAACATGTTTTTTGCAATTATAATTACCCCACCCACCTAGTTCAATCATAATCTAAATAAGTTACCTATCTTGTAAAACACACATACACTAATAAATAACAAAACTATTTGTTGACTTATTATGTTGAAATATCTTGTTGATGATGCGGAATGTATGTAACAGTGATCCGGGTTTTAGACATGATCTTTTTTAACAAAAGTTACTTCCCCTAGAGATGAAATGATGATTGCAGACTACAATTGACTCAGCCCTCTAATGTAAGTAACTGTGTTTTTAAGGACGTTATTATGTATAATACATATATGGCAATGATTTTTGTTGATGTTTGCTTTAATTTAAAATCAAAACAAAAACGTTTTTAACAAAAGAACTCTATAAAAAAGTCCTATTTGTCTGTTTTCAAAAAGTGTAGTAGTGTTCGGATAGGACCAGTTTTCGGATATACACATAATTATCGTTGGTTATTATACTTTAGAATTTATTTATTTACTTTCAAAATATTCCATTTTTTTTTTCTATTTTATTATCACACTTAGTTTATTTAATAATTTTTGATTTTGCTTCTTTTCAGAGTAACTGACAGAGTAACCAGATGTGTATTAAAAATCACCAACACTGCATGAATGAGGAAACTACAAGTGAAATTCACTTTTGAATAGGTTTGTGTTTTAATAATGTTTTTAAATGATACCAATCAAACAACGATACATTATTTATTTATTAATAAACATAGTCAGTTATATAATCATTATTTTTACAATTAAAGGCAAAGTAAATGAAAAAAAGTATCCGAACATTTTTAAATAACCTGTTCAGATTGAAAAGGTCTAATTTATTGGAAAGTGACAAATTAAAATTTCAAAAAAAAAAAAAAAAAAAAAAAAACATTGAAATTATTGATATTGACTTTACGTAACACTATATGATGTAAATTTGAAATGTATTAAATGGGCATGTGCAATTGTTTCAGGAATGGAGAAACTTGTGTGTGTTTTCTGCAAGGAAGGCATCGGGGATGAAGAATCGGCTGTATTAGGTGCCAAGGGCTGTGCAAGTATAAATAACATAAGTCAGGAGAGAGGAGAAGAACTTAATGTGCAGGAAGGACATGCTGCTCATAAAAGATGTCGCAAAAATTATTTATTAAATCGACAACCGAATAACAGCAAAAAGAGAAAATCCACTGAAAGTGATACAAGCTCAAAAGTATTGCGATCTTGCAGACAATTCAACTACAAAACTGACTGTTTTTTCTGTACTAAGACTATTCCTACTTACCACCTAGCCGGGAAAAAAACTCCTGAAAAGTCACATTAGGTGAAAACAAAAATATTTCAAGAAACAGTAAAAAGTAAATGTTCTGAAAGAATGGATACATGGGCAAATGAAATTTTAGCTAGGATAGAATATGCACAAGATTTGGTGGCTACTGAAGCAATTTATCATCAATCGTGTAGTGTCGCATTCAGAAGTGGCCGCGACATTGGCGATTTGTCAACACAAAATATAAAAAGAGGCAGAAAGTTAACATATGATCGAGAAGCAGCTTTTCTTAAAGTTGTTGTATTTCTTGAAACAAGTGAAATTGATCAAGTGACATTGCAGGATTTAGTGCAGCTTATGAGTGAACATTTGGACGAAAACAGTGAACCATTCACAAGTAAACATATGAAATCAAGACTGATAGAACATTTTGGAGAGAGACTTTTTGTTACAGATGAGAAAGGAAAGAAATGTATTGTTACTCTTCAAAGAACAGCATCATTACTGATTCAGTCATTGTACAAGGAGTCAAAAGATAGTAACCCGGAAACTCAAAAACAAAACATTATTGAAACAGCTGCGAAGCTTATTAAAAATGACATAAAAGATATGAAACAGTGTAATGAAATTTATCCAGATGTGACAGATATAGAGAGTTCTGAAAAGTGTATGGCATTCATACCAACTTCATTGAGAATCTTTCTAGACAAGCTCATTTCAAGCAAGCAATGTACACTGAGAATTGCTTCTGTTGCTCATGCAATCATACAGGCGACCAGGCCAAAAACTATTATTGCTCCACTGCAGTTGACATTAGGTGTTCAGTTGCATCTCTTGTTTGGTTCAAAGATGCTCATCGAAATGCTTAATGAGCTTGGCTTTTGTTGCTCATATAATGAAGTGCAAAAGTTTGAAAAAAGTGCTGCAGTGTCTCAAACATTTGATGAACCAGATTTAAGTGGAAATGAATTTATCCAATTTATGGCTGACAATGTTGATCACAATGTCAGGACGCTAGATGGTAGGAATACATTCCATGGAATGGGAATGATGGCCACAGTCACACCAGGAATTTCACATAAGAGACAAGTGAGGAGAGTTGCTGCTTCTCTAGAAGACATTGCTGTTGTTGGTAGAATAAATATACCCTTCAAAGGTCCAGTTCAGAACACTGATTTGACATACCCATACCTACCCGTGGCACTCATGGAAGACACAGCATACAATGTTGACATATTGTGGAAAATGTCATGGCTTCTACGGCCCAAAACACCTTTATGGAACGGAACAATGCAGATGATTTATGATGGAAATCATCCAGGAGAATCGTCTACGATATTCCTACCAATGATTGACATGGACCCAACCAACGAAACATGCATATACTCAACGCTTCATTACATTGCCGGACTGTCCAAGAAATTCAATACTCTACCAGTAGTAACATTCGATCAGCCGCTATGGTGGAAAGCAATGCTTATTGTGCATGCTGAAGACGAGGGAAGTTATGTGAAAAAGACAGTTCTAAGACTTGGAGGGCTGCATATTGAGATGAGTTTCTTGGGTGCCATTGGACATTTAATGACTGACACCGGACTGAAGGAAGTTCTTCAGACTGTCTTTGCAGATACGACAGTTCCACACATGCTGAATGGTAAAGCGTTAAGCAGAGCAATCCGAGGGCATATGCTTACGGAGACTGCTTTGACGGCATTGATTGTTTCAATGACATTTGATATTGATATACCAAGGCTAGGCAAAGAACCGGAGTCCTGGCAGCAAACAGAGGACACAGAGCTCACTTCAGTCACATCTGATACTGAAAACATTGAAGCCAATGCACATTCTGACGAGATACACATAAACACAGAAAGAAAGTTACTTGAAAACGCAATGGAAGTTCTAGACAAATTAATGAACAAAACAGTTGATCTTGACGAGGCTGTAAAGTTCAAAGAGGTAACCCATGTTGTCAATTCTCTTGAGACAGCAATCCACAGCCTCAAACTATATAGAACAGCAAAACTATGGATTCAGTATATGGATATGCTCGACATTCTAAAACAATTCATAAGAGCAGAACGAATCGGAGACTGGAAACTTCATCTCCATTGCATATCACTCATGCTACCTTACTTTGCTGCTTGTGGACGCAATGCTTACACAAAGTCAGCTACACTGTATCTCCACAACATGTATAATCTCCACATTACACACCCACGAATCTATCATTCCTTTTCGAAAGGATTCCATGTTGTGCGACGTACCAATCGGTACTGGGCAGGATTGTCATCTGACCTTGCCATAGAACAAATTTTAATGAGGAGTGTTAAAACGGTAGGTGGAATGACACGAGGTAGGGGAATGGACGAGGCACAGAGATCCCTTTGGATACTGTCCAGACCAGTCTGTTCAGAAATAAACAACCAAATGCAAGGCCTTATCAGACCAAAAGACTCCAATGACAAGCACAAAGAATGTTCAGAAGCAAGAATTAAAAGAGACAGTAGAGATGTGCACATCATGATAGATTACCTCCTTGATAGAAATCCGTTCTTCAGAAAAGGAATTAAGAAGTATCTCAAGTGGAGTAGTGGCAAGTGAAAAAACAAATGTTGACAATGCGAAGCAATTGGGAAGTGAAATTGTCAAGAACATGGAAGGACAAAAAGTGCAAGAGATTGTACTTAGAAAGAAGGACCAAGTTATTATAATGACTGACACAGCAACTGTGAAAATAGACCAGGACAGCATTAAGGTTGACCCACAACTCCTGTTTCAGAGACTCATTACAGCTGCACAAGGATCAGTACCAGTTGAGGACCTAAAGGACTTCTTTGGGCATGAGTTGTGCACGTTTCCACCTTCATTATTTGAATCAGATCACCTTATGAGGACAGCAAATAAAGCGACATTGGCAAATGAAATGATTAGATGTGCAAAGCTCAACAATGAAGAATTAGAAAGGAGAATTCATTTCGACAACCAGTCTGAAAATTTCAAGTATGTCATTGATGGTGGATCATTGTTGCATAAACTGTCATGGCCGCGAGGAAACACATATAATCAAATATGTGGCATGTACGTGAAATACCTAGTTGAAAACTATAATAAACCCATTGTAGTGTTTGATGGATACGATGGGGGACCAAGTACAAAAGATAATGTTCATATCAGAAGGACAGGTGGCAGAATGGGTGCAGAAGTGTTAGTAAGAGGAGATCTACGGATGAATACCAAAAAGCAGCAGTTTCTCTTAAACCAGCAAAACAAACAGAAATTCATTTACCTGATGGATGATCACCTTCATGCTTCTGGGATAGAAACACTTCATGCACCAGCAGATGCAGATTTTCTTATTGTAAATACTGCTGTTAGAATGGCCAGTGAATACAACACCATTGTAATAGGAGAGGACACTGATCTACTAGTTCTTCTATGTTACCATGCAGACAGTGTCAACAACCAACTGTTTCTTCAAGGTCGCAATGGGAAATTTGTAAACATTCCAGCAGTTCAGGACAGTCTGGGAAAAGAGATTTGTTCAAACCTTCTTTTCATTCATGCAGTACTCGGATGTGATACTGTGTCCAAGCCAAGTGGATTAGGAAAACCTTCAACAAAAATGTTTAAACAGAACGAACTGTTCCGCAAATGCGCTATAGTATTTAACGCCATGCCTGATAATGTATCGAATTTGGATGTCATCAAAGCTGGTGAAGAAGCAATGCTTTGTCTTTACCATGCTGATCCAAAAAAGATTACCTCTCTGAATGAACTTCGGATGAAACAGTTTTTGGACAAAACATCCAACACATCTGTTCCAATCAATCCAAAGTCATTACCGCCTACTGAAGACGCATGCAAATACCACAGTCTACGAGTATACCACCAGATTTTGACATGGAAAGGCATTCCAGCTGATCCCCTGGACTTTGGGTGGGAAAAGAAAGGATCGTTCTTGTACCCTATTACAACAAGACACCCAGCTGCACCAGACAACGTTTTGAAGGTAGTTAGGTGTTCATGCAAGACTGGCTGTAAAACAATGGCATGCAGTTGCAGAAAACTATCTTTGCCTTGTTCTATTGTGTGTAAAAACTGTAGTGCAGATATGTGTGTTAATCTACCACTAAACACGTTATTGGAAATCTATGACGATGAGGATGATGCCTGATGTTCATATCATAATATACCATACCAAAATTGAGAAAATTACCCTTATCGTGTATTGATTTATAGCGAAATTCCAGAAATTCCTTATTAAATTATCGAAAAAACATGAAAATGCCGAAAAATTTGGGTTTTACCATGGTATCTTTACATCCAATATGTCTTTAAATGATAGAGAAATGTAAAATGAGATACCATACCAAAATTGAGAAAATTACCCTTATCGTGTATTGATTTATAGCGAAATTCCAGAAATTCCTTATTAAATTATCGAAAAAACATGAAAATGCCGAAAAATTTGGGTTTTACCATGGTATCTTTACATCCAATATGTCTTTAAATGATAGAGAAATGTAAAATGAGATACCATACCAAAAATGAGAAAATTACATTTATCGTGTATTGATTTATAGCGAAATTCCAGAAATTCCTTATTAAATTATCGAAAAAATGAGAAAATGCCCAAAAATCATATTTCCACCACATGAATCAATGGGAACTTTTTATTTCCTATTAAGGTGATATATTTCCAATAAGAATTTGTATGAACCGTTTGTGTCCTAATTTTTTCCCGGTCTAACAACAGATTGACCAGACTATTAGCCTACGACACTCACTAATTTTTCTATTTCGCGTAATTAGTACAAAAAAAAACACTATTACATACTTTTAAAATTCATCGTTATATGTTTGTGCACATGCTTTTAAGTAAATAATTAGAAAACTTATGAATACATGTGATTTATTGTCAAATAAAACGTTGTTTTTGTGACAGTCATGTTGTTTTCGTGAGCCGACTTTATTTATTTATTTGCGTTTTAGCCTATGCCACTCTATAATTTTGCAATGTTATTGAAAACGGGACCAGGTACGAAATAAGCACTTTTTACGGACCATAATTGTTAAACTCGTAGGTATTTTCAGAAATTACAAAAGAAGTTAATTGGCCGTTTTATTTTGGCGAGGTGCTTTCAGAGTACAACCAATTCCTGTAAACACGGTAATATTTTACTCTCAGGCCGAATCAGGTTAAAGGTCAAAAGGTTACGGTTGACTACAGTAAAAATAGAACGAGGCACAGCTCTGCATACCATACCCAAGACGCGCGATGATATTTATTATCTGCCCAAACATGAAGAAAGCTAATATGTAAATAGTTTAACTCTATTTAGATATTTTCTCGGTAAATCTCAAATATTAGTACCAATCCGGTATCAAAGTAGCACTAACATTATCATTACTAATCGTGTGCCTGCATCATTGATGGAACTATATATATATATGGCGGTTTAACGGAAGTGAGTAAATTGCCTTTGCAGAAATATCTAACCGACTGTTCAAAACCGACTATATAAGTTTTTTTTCGTTGTTGTTGTTTTGGTAGCACTGTGGCGATTGTCAACCAATCGCCACAAAAACGACAGATCGCGGATTGGTGTAATAAACGCGAATATGGCCGGAATCGAGGACAAAAACGGTGAGTAAACAATTAAGTAAATTATTTAGAAATGATCAGTTCTAGCTAAATCCTAATAATGTATGCTTAAAGACGAATAACTGCGTCACGCACAGACCAAGTCTTGGTTTAAATTGCTCTCTTGGATGCAAAGTAGTATACCAAAAGGTGTGGGACACGAGTCAAGTGTCTTCACGGTTAGCATGGACTGTTGTGCGAAAGAGTTGTCTACATATAATAAAATATACATTTGTTATGTGGACGTACTTTACGTGCATCTACAGCAGACGACTTTTAAAAATATTGTGGTAAACTGAAAATGTGCTCATAACGAGCAATTTCTCCTTTGGTCACAATATGTTTAGCTTTTAAAACATGTTTTGCCTGTATGTTTTCAAAGTCGTTATATCTGCAAGAGTTGCACGTACATACCGCTTATTAAACGTAACAGTAACTATACCTTGTTAGGCATTAAAGCGTATATTTAATGTCATCCAAAATATCAATATTAACTTATTAAAGTTTCAAAGGAAATTGTGATGAGGTACACATCGTTCGATGACTTATAATTATGCAGATAGTGGTTATCAATCAGAATTGTGTGGATGGTATAAATTGAACCCTTTCCCACATATAAACGCTTTTTGACGTTTGTGCAGCAGACGACCTTTGAAAACATCGTGACAAAAGGAGAGATTGTTCAAAATGAGCAATTTATCCTTTTACCACAATGTTTTCAACTTTTTTCTGTAATTATACCTCCAACTATAGAGATTTTCCACATTGTTGAGTAGACTTTTTCAAAGTCATCTGATGCAGATTTGCTGTATGTGGGGTTGGAAAGGGGTTAAAGCGCAAGGTTGCATACTATTAACCATTTGTACATTTTTCTTAAATAGAGTGATAAAACTAAATTTGAAACTTTGGGGTAAAGTTGAAAGTATCTCAATTGACGTCGTGTATATCGGCGTGAAGGTAAGTTGTGTATTCACCAATCATGAACGTACGGTTTTGCTTTTTGTTTTTATTAAAAAATATTTAGATTCTGAAACTGAATTGTCATAATATCAAATCATCTTTTTTTACTATGGCATATTTACCTACTGTCTTGTATATTACCCGAACGTATTTAACTGATCAAGATCTTAAGACAAACATGTATATATGTTTGTCTTATTTCTCACCTATATGTATGTTATGTTCACGTACATGTATGTTATGTTCACGTACATGTATGTTATGTTCACGTACATGTATATTATTGTCACGTACATGTATATTATTGTCACGTACATGTATATTATTGTCACGTACATGTTGATTATTGTCACGTACATGTATATTATTGTCACGTACATGTATATTATTGTCACGTACATGTATATTATTGTCACGTACATGTTGATTATTGTCACGTATATGTACATCTTTGTCACGTTCAAAGTTTAAATTGTTTAAATTGTAAAATTTGTATTAAAATACGCATGTTGAGATAAACGATGCACAGATTAAATTGGAATGAAAAGACTATGAACGTTTAAACAAAACCCATCTTTGCACAAAGGGTCTGGATCTAGTCAATGTTGTCCGGTGATACTTACTACAAACAATTTCATCTGTATGGTCCGGACATTCGACCATCTTGTTACACACCATTTGATCTAGTATACAGCTTCCGTCTGCACACTCAAACATGGAACAATGACCTAGATAAAAACAACAGTTTACATTGTACGATTCAGCACAAATTGGTTGGTTGGTTGTTTGGTGTTTTACGCGGTTTTCAATTAGTTTTCAGTTATATCACGGCGTTTCCTTGGTAAGTTACAAGTACTACTGGTCCATTTATCCTAACAGCAGCCAGTCAGTCGCAATGCTAACCCCGCAACCAAGAGGGCCTAGTAGGGTAGCCACTACTACAATGTTTAACGTTTTTGGTATGACCCGGCCGAACACAAATTGGCTTCTGTGAACGATTTCGTATTAGAGTTCATGGTGTAGATAGTGACGTTACATGTATATGAGCCTTTCCACGAGAAAACCAACAGTGTGGAGTCTGCGTAAAGTATCGTCCCGGATTAGCATTAGCATGCCGCGCAGGCTAATCAGACAGACACTTTTCGCCTCCTGTGGTTTATCTGTTTCAGTAATCATTACTCTTTAACTCTATCCCCCTGAGACGGAATGTGTCGGTCCGGATTATCTTGCGCGAACAGCGCAAACTGATCTAGGTCAATACATTACGCATAGTCCACGCTGTTGGTTTTCTCGTGAAACGGCTCATATATCGAGGGCTATAAACTTACCTTTTACCCACAATATCTCTCTCATAACTCAACCAAGTTTGATTGTCAAATAAGGATTTTAAGTCATGAAAAACGCCGCTTATCTAGAGCTCTGAATTATTATTCCCATACATATATGCACACACATACATACGTGCGCGTACACACACCCGCACGCACGTACGCCCGTACTCATGCACCCATGTATGTAAATCCTTGTATCCACACATAGTGTATTAGATTATATAACGTTTAACATTGTAACATTCTCTGAAACTGCATGAACATCCGTTTAAATGAAAGCATAACATTCTTTGCAGTTAATTTATATCCGCTCGTATTTAAAAAGCAAAATGCAT
>JASEVX010000004.1:3406193-3458605 GCA_031761405.1 Serripes groenlandicus
GTCTTCACCGACAACATGTCACCGGTCTCTATTACAGAAAGTGTAATGTTTTAATTCTTAACCCTTTCCCTCATACAACAATTCTGCAGCAGACGACTTTGAACATATTTTGTCAAAAGATGGAACATCTCTATAATTGAATGGATAACCTATGACTAAAAGTGGAAAACATTGTGGCAAAAGGAGAAATTGCACGTTTTGTGCAATTTCTTCTTTTGTCACTATGTTTTCAAATAGCCGTCTGCTGCAGAGGCGTCAGAAAGCGTCTATATGAGGGAAAGGGTTAATGGACATTTCGATCATTCATCACATATGTATGCCCAAATTAGCAACACGGGTTTTATACTAGCGTTTTGTCGGTTTGACTTTGTTTCCACAATGACAAAATAAGGCCTTAAGCCCTTTTCCACATACATCAAATCTGCAGCAGACGACTTTGTAAACATCAACACCAAATTAGGAAAAATCTCTATAAATGAATGAACAATCATTGAATAGAGTTGAAAGGATTGAGACAAAAGGAGAAATTGCTTGTTTTGAGCAATTTCTCCTTTTGTTACAATGTTTTCAAAATCCGTCTGCTGCAGAGGCGTCAGAAAACGTCAATATTAGGGAAATGGTTAAATCACAATGCTGAACGCTCAGCAATAATTATATACCAAATAACCCAATCTATAAATAGACATCCCCATCTATAAATAGACATTACCGCTATGGCAGTTGGTGGGATCCTCATCGCTGTTATCATCGCAGTCGTCATCTCCGTCACATAACCAGTCACTAAGTACACATTTGTTGTTGTTGCATTTGAACTCGTCTGCGCTACATCCTGGTAAAGATAATTTTTTATTTATGAATTATTTAGTTTTACGCCGTTTTCAACATTATTTCAGTTACATCATGACGATGGAAACGCGGTGGTACAGAAAAAACAGCCACACGGCATTTGAGTTGGAAAAGTTGGACTCAGGACCAACCTGTACTTCTGTGCAATCTTATCTTGACCTGCATTGTTCGCAAATAAGGAAAAGAAGCACTTGACAGGCTAGTTTACGTAGGATAGATTTAGGAACAAATCCTTTAGTTTAAACTTATTTATTTTAAATCGATTGCGAAACAAGCTTTAAGCTTATATTAATCACGCTCGATGTGTGCTTCCTGGATACTTAACCAGTACTCGCGCCGATTGTGTGGAAAAATCCCAAAGTCAGGACCCGCTCATCACGGGACTCGAACCAGGGACCTTTGATGTGAGAGGCCGACGCTCTACCTCTGCACCACTGTCTTCCACAAATCCTTTGTTAATAGTTAACAATTGTTTAACATACGACACATCTGTAGAACACTTTAAATTCATCAATATTAGAAAAAATAGAAAATCTCTATGAAAGAAAGTATCTAGGGGTCTCCTAAATTCCATCCTCGGTACCCAGGCTATTCATAAAATATATGATACCCTGGGCAAATTGGCTGTACAAATCTCGTACTCATGAATAATTCATCAGATGAAATGCAGCCTTTTGATTGGCCGCATGACACAAACCTTTTGCGATACTAAAATTACAGTGTAGTTACGGAGGAAATCGTGGTGCATGCTTTACGAAATTTCGCTAGCCAATTTGCCCAGGGTATCATATAGTTTATGAATAGCCTGGGTACCGAGGATGCTAAGTTCGTGATCATGAGTATTTAGATAATTGTCATTGTCGAGTACTGAAAGACTCATTAAACATCAGGAAATAGTTACACACTTCTCAGATGACCATTGAGAAACAATGACGTTATGAACTGAGGTAGGTCACGAAGCTGTAAGGCTCCACGTTATAATTAAATAATAGAGTTGTAAACATTGTGGCAAAAGGATAAATTGCTCATTGGGTGCAATTTCTTAATTTGTCACAACGTTTTCGAAAGTGTTTTGCTACAGATGCGTCCTATGAGTGGGTACGGGTTAAATTTACCTGTGCGGTTGGTGGTTGGTCCGGTTCCTACGCAGTTTTGTTCGTCACTGTCATCACCGCAGTCGTCATCGTTGTCACACCGGAAGTTATTGCTGACACACTTTCCATTAGCGCACTGGAACTCGAGGCTGTGGCATTGATCTGCAAACAGTATCTATACATTAGTATGATTCAAGATATCAAGAACGTTTTTGAATTGGACGCTTTACATTCGTGTGTTTTTGTGAACTTATTTTTCTAAAAATTCCTCTAACAGTTCTATATATGTGTTTTATCCACTACTGATAAACATGCATATTTTCAAGATATCAAGGAAGTTTTGGAAATAGACGCTTTACCTTCCTAACTCTTTGCATATATTAGCGAAATGGTTATGTGTTCTTTCATTATTCGTATATGTTTTTTTATATTATTGGAACTCTCTGTTCAATATGTGCCCCTGTGACAAGGGGTTACGCAGTAAGAATGGCAGACACAGTCTCACCATTTTAGACTTGAACCGTAAAATGCGACTAAATGGGTCTGAACGCTTGGAGTCAATTCAACTCTTTGAGTCAAGCAGTGGTGGTATTAGTTTCTTCATAACTTGAATATTGTTTTATCTCGATGTAAATATAAGGTGTGGGACCATCATCATCATAACAAATAAAGATGTCTCTATGCTGACATGTTAAACCATACGATATGATAATGAATGATGCAAACAAAAAGCATATGGCGACTCTGCTTATAACAAACATGGTATCGCCAGAACCTTTCTCGTCAACATTGCGTATCGTTAAGCATGTAGATAATAATGCACGTATACCATTATTTGATTGATAGACTGCCTGTAAGAGGGACTTGTACGGAGACTTGAAAAAATGATCAGCATTGATCCAAATTAGTCACTTCGCATATCTCATCGGTTAACCTCTAGCCTTCATTTCTTCAGGTGTCGTAGTACATGTGTATGTTTAACATTATTTGTTAGTACAATTGCATTCAATGAAGACCAAAGTCAATCAGCCTGCACGTTCGTAGAACGATAAAGTCTATTCTTGGTAAACAGTGTTCGCTTGCTACTCATTTGTCTATACTAAGTAAAGATTAAGTGTCCATAATCACAAATTAATTTGACAACAATCGTGGATGATGACAACAGTTTCTGAAATAAGGGCTAAGGAAGATCGAGCCTATTTACGTAAGATCGGATTGCCAACTACGCGTAACCAAAGCTCTCACTGTGGCAGTAGTATTTATAATCGAAATATCTCTGACATACATGTATACGTTCTTAGACTATCTCCCTATAACTTGGGTCACGATAAGATTATCTATTAAGATAAAACACCGAATTTGCCGATTTCGCTTTTTTAGGGCGCATTGTACTCTACATATGTCGCTGTATGCTATCATGTTTATACTTACAGTTTCGTCAGAGAATTCGTTCTCCAAGCTTGTTAACCCTTCCCTGCCAAATACAATTAAAGGCATTTGCAAACAATGCAGATTCAGGTGAGACAGCTCATTTCTCTCCGGAAATCGATATTGTTTGCAACTTACATGTAGACATTACATTTTACGAAATTTCCTGTTGGACGAAAATTGGAGTGGTCCAATCTTCAACATGGAAAGGTCGACTTTGTGACATTCGGAAGGGGAAGGGTTAATATAAATATGACAATAATGAATATGAATTAGCGGACATACATTGATTGCCTTTATAAGTTTGTTGGAACCGTCACTTTTTGTATTGTTGAATGAACATTCTAATGTAAGTAGCTTTAAAAACGGATGAGAAAATAACAACATACATGTAATTCCTAACCATGTTAACTGCCGTTATACTGTCTCGAAATATGGACCCTAAACTTTAAAACTCTGACAACGTCCTACTCCGTGTCGGTCAGAAATGAACTCCATGCTCCAAAACAGATTTCTTATTGGTCAATTTGGAAAGCTAATTTGCGTCTGACCACCCAGATACTTACGCACCAATTATGAGGACAGATTAAACATTTAAGGCTTGTAGTAAAGCGTTATCCAGCACAAGCATTGACACTTACGAACTATTTCCGTTGTAAAGTTGTAAAATAGACTGAATCCACTGAGCTGAGTGTCGTCGTCGGTGATGAGCTGTAAGGTGAATATTCTCCCTGTGGAGGAAATGGCGTTGAACGTCGTACCACAGAACTTTCCCAGGCTTGGGGCGTTAACTCCATCACCATCAAACAATTCCAGATAATCAAAGGCACACCTAATTGAGAGAGTATATTTAATTTATGCTAAACCCTTTCGCTGCCAAAGGCATTTAAAGGCGTTTGCAAACAATGCAGATGCGTGTGAGACAGCTCGTCTGTAATCTGATCGTTAGCCACTTAGACAATCAATTTTACCAAATTTCTTGTTGGACGAAAATGGAGTGATCCAATGTTAAACATGGAAGAGTCGACTTTATAAAATTCTGCAGTGAAAGAGTGAATGGGTTTGATTAGCTTTTTGATGTAGACACCATCATACGCAAGCAACACACTATCTAAGGCAGTGTTTTTTATTACTTTATTTGTAACATTTAAATTGATCAAAGCGACAAAATATTTCAAATTGTTAAATGAAACAAATAATACTTAAACAAGAAATCATTCATCATACTTATTTCATATAAATGACAAACTTTGGACAGTAAAAACACATTTCGCTACTATGTTACCTTGTCTGATTTGAGGTCAACGCCGTTTTCAACAGTTTTTCTCTTATATTTCGCCGGTTATTTCACCTAATCAAGCGTTTACTTGCTTAAAAATATCGAACTTTCATACATAAACGATTTTAATCCAATTGGTTGAAAACGGACCACGCTTGTCAAATGATCTTCGGAAAGAATCAATGACAAGTCGTTGCCCAAACTCACGATTTCTGAATGTATAGCATTATACGTTATCAACTAAGCAATCGCATCTCCTCTTGCTTGAAAGAAAAACATATGAAATGTAACGTAATGATCGTCACTTACGCAGAATCCTCTTCCACGTTAAATGTTTGAGCCACGAGTTCCACATACTGACCCGCCGGGGCCTCAATTCTCCACACACAGTTCAAATTCTTTCCATAGTTGTGGCCGGCGTCGAAGCCACTGTGGGATTTAACAACTCCGTTATTTGTGGTCAAATAGTCCTGACCACCGCATGTGTAGGCACGAGGCACTGTAAATTTAAAGATTTTAATCAGTAATCAAAGTCCAGCCTGCCACTTAGGGGCCCAAAGTTATAAAACTCTGAAAACGTTCTATGTGCATAATAATATACTCCACTAACATAACATACATTAGGCAATTGACGACCCCAGTTTAAATCAACTAGCGCGTTAGAAACGTAAAAGAAACGTTTGACAATGTCTTTCCATATGGAAGAGAATTCATGGCTGCGCAAGCAGATCTTTTTTATCTACAAGTGTCGGAAGTACCTACAGGTTGCTTTTTTCTTTAGCACTGGTGATTTATGAATAACAAAATAAATAACGACACTATTATAAATCTCTATAAAAAAGAGCATAGAAATATACTCCATGCTCCAAATAAGGTGGATTTCTGTCAGAGTGATCCCCTTCGTGCACTAACATAGCATACATTAGGCTAGTGACTACCTAAGTTTAGATCAAGATCAACCAGCGCATTATTGCAGACCAATCCTACTCTCTTCACTATTCTCTTATTAGTCACATAAAGATTAAAAAAACGTTTAAAAAAGTATTTCGATATGGATCAGAATAATTGGCTGCGAAAGCAGATTCTTTCTTTATGTACTATTGTCGTCAATATCTAATAGTCGCTTCTCTACAGAACGGCTGATCGATGTATGCCAACATAATATGAATATAATATAAAATCAATAACGACAACATAGGACCTTATGAGTGTTGTAGTTGTATAGCGTCAGCCCAGGGTGCGGCTTGTTGCGGGCTAGATTCCCGGCTAGATTCCCGGCTAGGTCGTAACCAAATACTTTAAAAAATAGTGGATTTCGCTCCTCGGCGCTAATGAGTGTTGGTTTAGCATTACGATAGACTTGCTGAGTTGCTGGCATCATAATTAATGGACCGCCAGAACTGATTACAAGCCGAGAAAATGCCGTGTTGTTAGTGGAAAATTGTTAAAAGCGGTGTAAAACACCATAATAAACATACAAACAAACGACAACATAGTTACCTCTGGATGCCCTTGCAATAGCAAGACACAGCACTAACGCTACAACTTTTAACATCTTCCCTCTGCAAATAATAGCTTGCGAAAGACTGACTATTATTTCAACTCTCCTTATTTCTTATCTATGCTCCTTTGACTTCATATACTGCTTTTAGGTTTGTATCGAACCGAATGTGTTTAACCCTTTACCTCATATAGACGTTTTTTTGACGCCTCTGCAGCAGACGGCTTTTTGAAAACATAGTGACAAAAGAAGAAATTCAAAACGAGCAATTTCTCCTTTTGCCACAATGTTTTCTACTTTTAGTCATACGTTATCCATTCAATTATAGAGATTTCCTATTTTTTGACAAAATATGTTCAAAGTCGTCTGCTGCAGAATTGTCGTATGTGGGAAAGGGTTAAGCTGAAACATGACGACAACCATGGTCATTCGAGACTAGGCTATCGTCCGTCCTTTAACCCTTTCCCTAATACGACGATTCTGCAGCAGACGACTTTGAACGTACTTTGTCAAAAAAGTGGAAACATTGTGGCAAAAGGAGAAATTTCTTCTTTTGTCACTATGTTTTCAAAAAGCCGTCTGCTGCAGAGGCGTCAGAAAGCATATATATGATATATACGATTCTGCGGCAGACGACTTTGAACGTATTTTGTCAAAAAATAGAAAATCTCCATAATTGAATGGATAACCTATGAAAAAAAGTGGAAACATTGTGGCAAAAGGAGAAATTGCTCGTTTTGAGCAATTTCTTCTTTTGTTACAATATTTTCTGAGGTCGTCTAAAGCATTAACCTTTTCCCTCATATGACAATTCTGCAGTAGACGACTTTGAACGTATTTTGTCAAAACATAGAAATTTTCCATAATTGAATGGATAACCTATGACAAAAATTGGAAAACGTTGTGGCAAAAGGAGATATTGCACGTTTTGTGCAATTTCTTCTTTTGACACTATGTTTTCAAAAAGCCGTCTGCTACAGAGTCGTCAGAAAGCGTCTATATGAGGTAAAGGGTTAATTTGAGTCCTTTAACCCTTTCCCTCAAACGACGATTCTGCAGCAGACGACTTTGAAAATATTTTGTCAAAACATGGTAAATCTCCAAAATTTAATGGATAACCTATGACAAAAATTGGAAAACAGTGTGGCAAAAGGAGACATTGCTCGTTTTGAGCAATTTCTTCTTTTGCTACAATATTTTCTGAAGTCGTCTAAAGCATTAACCCTTTCCCTCATACGACAATTCTGCAGCAGACGACATTGAACATATTTTGTTAAAACATGGAAAATCTCTATAATTGAATGGATAACCTATGACAAAAAGTGGAAAACATTGTGGCAAAAGGAGAAATTGCACTACATGTATGTTTTCAAACATCCGTCTGCTGCAGAGGCGTCAGAAAGCGTCTATATGAGGGAAAGGGTTAAACAAATCATTAAATGTAATATCAGTTCCTCTGTTTTCATCATTGTTTAGTTTTATAATTCGTACATGACAGTAGCAAGAACAGTTTTATCCGGGAAAGGGTGTCTTTGGAACACGTCTAGATGATAACGAGCTTTGTGTTAACACTTTCCCACATACAACAAATCCACAGCTGTCGACGTTGAAAACACCTCCACATAACTATGGAAAACTGTATAACTATTGTAACAGTAGAAAACATTATGAAAGAATGAGAAATTGCTCAATATAAGCAATTGCTCATTTTGTCGTAATGTTTTTAATAGTCGTTTCCTTTATATGCCTCAGGAAAACGTCTGTATGTGGTAACGGGTTATCTCTCATGTTTGGCATTAATTTGAGACTTCCGTGGGAAAAGGTGTACACGTTCGCATTTCTGTACGATGAATGTTCAGATCCCCATTTGCTGAGCCTTATCAAAATCGATACAAGTTGACAAGAGCTTCTATTAAAATATGAACACTGTGAAGAACTTGATCAAACTATGCGGGTGCATAGTCGAATCTTGATCTGCACTGTTCTCTCAAGCCAGCGTGTACCTTTTCCCATGGACTGGTCCTAAGTTTTATAGTTACATTTGCGTAATTCAATTGTATGTGCAGGTTAAGTCTAGATTCAATTCCTTTTGGGTCAAAAGTTTCATGATCATATTTATAATGACAGTAAAGGCTCTGATGAGACTGTGTTGATGCACATACTCATCAGAGCCTTCACTGTTTGCACAGTCAACAGGACGGCTTATCTTGAGACACGGTTTATTCGAAGATAAGAAACCACGGTCATATACTTTGTTCGTGACTTTTAACTGTGGCACTATTAACATTGCCCGTGTCCGTGTCACGTTAACCGCTGTCTTAGCTATGATTCAGTACAAATACAACGTAAAGCGAGCAGTGATGCTTCAGATCAGACTGGTAGGATGCTCTATTCACATGCAAGTCACGGTGACTTTCAAATCATTGTTGATAACCATAGTGAGCTACGATTGGATAGCATGACTACAAAAGCAGATTATGTGCTATACTAAGGTGTGTTACAAGCACCACCTCTATGGTTGATTTACATGGAGCGCGGCACATCTGTAAGTTATGTACGCACATTGGTGACTAGCAGGATTACTCACCTTCTCTTCCGAGCCCCTAGTTCTCAACACTACGAAATCAATCCTAATCTTTGCTAGATCTAATGACAATGATCATAAGTATACAACTTCAAACCAATACCTAGTGTAGTTAAAATATATGACCCAGTTCATTGGAATCGACTGTTTGCTGATTGATTGTTTGGTGTTTTACGACGCTTTCAACAATGTTTCAGTCATATATCACTGCGTTTCCAAGATAAGATAGCAGTTCCATATATCCTGACACCATAGAGTGAGTCGCAATGCAACCCTGAGCACCAAGAAAGGCAGCCATTAATACCATTGTTAAAGTCTTATAAACTTAAGGAGCCACGCAAGTCAGTAACCACAGTGTATTCAGAAGTCGAATGTGCAAATCCTGAATCGACCATTCATTCTTTCCGATATTGATGTGAAATACAGCATTTTGGATTAAAACGTTTATCGGAAAGGTAGTCAGTTTCAGGTGCTGAATGGTGCGTGAAGTGCTGGGCGAGAGAGCAAGGAAAACACACTATAATGTGTAGTGGCATATGTAGTAAAAAGACAATAATGATGCCACTCCAATCAATAAATATAAAACGTCCTGTTTTGGTTAGTCAGAGTCATAAGGGAGTGAAACCACATACAACTGGACCTTTTTAGGATTTACCCATTTTCCGCATATAGCAAATATGCAGCAAACAACTTTGATGCCCCTGTGGCTGGACGACGCTCAATACGAATGGCAGCCACAGCGCTATCCCTGCTTGAAACGTTAGAACCGACTAAATTGGTCTGAACGATTGGAGTCGATGCATCTCTTGAACAACAGTAGGTGATGCGATATTGGTTTTAAACCTTATATATTTTATGTCGATGTAAATATTAGGTGTGAGACCAATATCATCTGTCGTGTCCGCCGCGATATGACCGTATCTATAGAAAGCGGCGTAACAAATATAACAAACAACAAACAACTTTGAAAAGAAATATGAAAACTCTTGATAAATAAATGAATGCATGATTATTGAAAAGAATGAAACCATTTGCGGTAAACCATAATGTGCTAATTTTCCTTTTACCACAATGTTTCAAGAAATCGTCTAATGCAGATACATCAAATTACGACTGCATGTCGGAGAGCCACACAATGTATTTCTTATTACTTAATAAAACCATATGCTGTGGTACTCAATAGAACATCTCTGTGAGACGACATGAGCCGTCCCAGTAGAAAACCAACATTATGGCCTCTGCGTAATGTATCGATCCAGATCAGCCTGCGCTGTCCGCGCAGACCGATCCGGGCCGAAACATTCCGTCTCATGGGGATAGAGGTATAGAGAAATTATTCCTGAAACAGAAAATCCACGAGAGGCGAAAAGTGTATATCCGGGCTAGCCTGCGCGGCATGCTTAGGCTGATCCGAGTCGATACTTTATGCAGAGTCCACAATGTTGGTTTTCTCGTGGAACGGCTCATATGTGTTAATACCTACAGGGTTAGGGCTGGAAGACTTAGGAACATGAACAGAATATGCATCTGGGCTTCTGTTCGTGTATGCACATCTGTGTGTATGTGTAAACCTCCTTTCGTTCAATGTTACATTTTCGTAACTCACGGTAAATAATGCTTTGTTCCAGACGAGAAACAGCTGATTGGTATAATGGCTTTCGCTAACAATCGTATAATTTACTGAATGCATGACTGGTATCTTACTATAGTTGTCGCAAATATAAGAAAAAGTAATTACTTATGTATATTATTTTATTGGCACAAATTAACATTTACAAGTATACAACGTTATTTACATTACATGAATTATTAATGATCAAAGACCGATTTGCATTTCGCGACATTTCGGATGTCTCTCTTTGGCATTAATGAATCCAATTAAACAGTGGTATTAATTGATGGTCGATGGTCCTTGTTCAACTAATTACACACGTATTCGGCACATTACGGTTAGTGAAATTAACGTCTCTAATGTAAAGGTTAAAACAGTATATAAAGCACAAGCCTAGAACTACAAAATGTTATCGTCAATAGTTTCCTATAAATGTCACGTGATGGGAATTTGTGAAATCTAATTATAGAAGTTGGTGAATTCCTGTTGGGAGGTGTCAAAGGTTAGAAAGTTCTCGTGGTTGGGGTTGTCGTCCATGTTTCCGTTCATGGTGTTGTAGATCCATTTCTTGTAGTAGGACACTCGGGTGTAGAGGGACTGGTAGTCGTCGCTTCCACATCCCATGGTCATGGACACGATTCCAGTAACTCTCCAGTCTCCCTGTGGGCCGGTTGGACACAAGAGGGCGCCACCGCTGTCACCCTGAAATCAATATAATTATTAATTAGCCGTTTGGTAGTTTAAACGGGACTGTCTGAGAAACTTTGGTTTAAAATGTTATTATCCTATAATACCTTATAAACGTTGTAAAAGAGATAACCATATAAATACTACTCCTGAGGAATCAAAGTAAGACTATTGTCATGCTGATTCTTTGCTAAAAATGATAACTGTAATGGTGCTGGTTTTTTTTTTTGGAAATTGTAACCATTGTTTCAAGAACATCGAGAAACACTCCCTTTTAACCCGTTCCCACTAACAGACGCATTTTGACGCGCCTCTATAGAAAACGACTTCTAAACAATTTAACAAAAGGAGATATCACTCATAATAAGCAGTTACCACTATCGCTACGATAGTTTCAACTTATTTAAGATTATCAATATTTTACTTAGATGTTTTCAAATTCATCTACAGATTGATCGAATGTGAGTAAAGAGTTAAGAACGTATTCAGTTTAATACATATTTGTCTAAGATCTTATTCATTTCAGTTGCTTGGTAAAACTTTCTCTTTTGAAAACAAAGCTCATTGTACAAATCAGATACTTTCTTTAAATATCTCTGGACAATGTGCATACAAAAAGCATATTTTTCAAAGAAACTCTTATTTCACCGGAACTAACAAAGTTGTACATACAGCGCATGCGTCGTTGTTCTGATCCTTCATTTTGGACTGTTTTGCTGGTGGCATACCGGCACAGATAACGGAATCATCGATGTAGAAGTTCATACCCATATCCTCAGGGTCCAAAGAACTGTACTGTTCTCTACAGTAATCGTTGTCCAAGATGTACACATCGGTGGCCAATGGAATGTACATTCCCCATCCGTATGGTTCTGAAATTGATCAATAAATTGATTGATTGAAACGCGTTATTGATAACAAGACATGGTATACATGTTGTCAATAGACCTTATAGTCCAAAGTCTTATGACTGAGATTAATTAAGATATTGATCAAATAGTCATTATTAATATTTGCGCGAGATGGACTTTTAATACGAATGGAATTAATAATACATTCCTCGTCCGTAAAGCTCTTAAAGTGATCAAGATATTACTTGATTGATACGATATGTTTGGGTTTTTACAAATTGAATGATTACAAAATAGCATATAGAAGGGGTCAATGGACTTTACAGTTCCTACACGTATGATTGTGTGATCGGTATTCATTTCTAAAACAATTTTAAGTACATTTTGGAAAATATATTTAAGTTTTAGATCTCCAAATCATAATTGTTTTTGTACACATGTTTGTCTATGACTTAATTAGATATGACCGTAAAGTGCCTTAGACAGCCATGTCCATCATTTAGTGTGCAAACTCGGAAATAATGTTAAGCTAACCGAGTTAGGCAGTGATCTAAAAGTCAGCCATTTGAGCAAAATTCGAATCATGACTACACTTACGTGGTCTGATTTTTCCCCAACAGGCGACCGTACATATAGTGCCTTAGATATATAGCATTCCTTGAACAAAATCTGAATTAACTTTAGAGGTGATATTGATACCCAATCGCTGACGTATATATAAATATAGTCGCACACTGCATTTTACTTGATGTGATTGTCCCCAGGCAGTGATCGCATATTAACAGAGTTTTGAGCCAAATTCGAATTATGTCAACACTTACGTGGTGAGATTTGTCCCCATCCAGCGACCGTACAGTGAAGTCTTGACTGGTCCTTCTGATCGTCTTCATTGATTCCCATAAGTCCAACATACTGTGACACCTCGGCGTCATCAGCCAATTCAAGGAGGGCCATGTCGTTTAGCAAGTTGTCTGTGCGGGGTAAACATGAAAGGTTTTATAACAATTTGTATCGCCATTCTATGTTTGTATTTACCCTTTCCCTCATACTACAAATCAGCAGCGGACGGCCATTTAAAACATGCCGGCAAAAATATTGAAAATCTCTTTAAATGAAAGTATGATTATCGAATAGAGTTGAAAACGTTGTCTGGTGTAGAGGTTCGAGAAAGCGTACAGAGGTAAAGGGTTAGGTATCATCATTTAAAGTTGCATGAGCGTAATACTATCGGGACTACGCGGCATGATGTCAGAAGTGGTTTCTGTGACTAAAGTACAGTAAAACCTGTGCTGAAGACCACCTTTAAATAGCAATTCCCTGTATATAGCAATCACACTTTCGGTTTCCTAAATTAATCATGTTCTGCCTAAATGACCCTGTAATTAAAGACCACGTGTGGACAAAGACCACGTTTTTCTCGTTCAATGGTGGTCTTTATATACAGGTTCTACATGTTGACGGAGAGTGGCGTCTCTTGTGAGACCGGTTGGATGCAGACGCTTTCTGACGCCTCTGCAGCAGACGGCTTTTTGAAAACATAGTGACACAAGAAGAAATTGCTCAAAACGAGCAATTAATTCTTTTGCCACAATGTTTTCCACTTTTAGTCATAGATTATCCATTCACTTATAGAGATTTTCTATGTTTTGACAAATAATGTTCAAAGTCGTCTGCTGCAGAATTGTCGAATGAGAGAAAGGGTTAAGCGTTTTCTGTTCGAGCAGACGACACTATCTCAAACCTCTTGACGCGGCTATGTTAACTTGTCATTAGTTCTCAAATGTTAGCTGTCTTTGATTGCGACACATATTGATGTTACTTAAGATTATACATTAATCGGTTAATTATCTTTTGTCCAGAATTGGAGACATAATCTGGGCCAAGGAGATGGAAGACGTGTTTAGATAAACTGGTTTAAATGAAATCAGGTATAACATTACGAAACTTGATCTATGGAAACGTATATGTATATGATTAAAATAGAACATAACTTTTTTTAAAAATTGCACAAATTATTGACCAAGACCAGTATGCATAGTCGTGCAGTCAGTCTTGGTCTACTTCTTTCACTTCTTGTTAACAAATGTTTAATTAAAACGTTAGCTCAGTGGAAACAAAATGGTATGTTATAAAGATAAAGGTCATTATTAGGCAATAGTTGTTTGGACTATAAAACGACCGAACACATTTGACGGCTCGCAACTCTTCATACTTAGAACGAATTTTGAACCACTAGCTTCAGATGACTTTTAAAAACATCGTGACGACGGGAAAATTCTCATCGAGAGCAATATTCTTTTAGTCACAATGTTTTCAACTCTATTCATTTAATTGTACTTTCATTTATAGAGTTGTCCAAAATTTAACCAAAATGTTTTCAAAGTCTTCTGCTGCAGATTGTAGTATGTTGAGAAAAGATTCACTGCCCTATAAAATTGATAAAAGCTGCTGCATTTTCAAAACACGTCTAGACAAAGGTATAATAACTATTATGAATGTATAATTATTGAATAATAATTGAAACTTTTGTGAAAAAGGGAGAACTTGTTCATAATTTGTTTTTTCATATTTCAAAACTATTTTCAATATTCGTTTGCTGGAGATGCATAACAATGTGCTTTTGTGTGGAGTACGGGATTAACAGGGTGGGAAAACACACCGCTTATTAACAACATGATAAAACCCTCAAAACAAGGAAATGGTATTTTTCTAAAAAAAACTATAATTTATGTCAACGTTATAATTATAACTTAAGATGTTATACAAGTATCCCCAGATGTGTTCCAAAAACAAATACATGAATCTCAGATGTACATACAGAAGGGAAAGGGTTAAGGAATTGAGGGTTAATCAAATCCAATCATTTGATTTGTTAAAGTGATGAATAGTCGTAATGTGAATGACATTATTCATAGATATATTTCATTATGATATAAGAATATACATGTAATTTAATTATGAAAATAGGCAAATATTCCTAACATGCTTCTTCCATATAAAACCGTCAAATAATTAGTGGATTTACGGTCAAAGAGAAATATCACTAGTTATGCAAAAAAATGAAGACACGAAATATCAGAAATAGTTATTTCCTTTCATGCAGAATATTGATTCTTAAAATATTTTAACAAGTATATATAGGTCTTAATTATAAATGAACTGATAAAGGTTAGGGAGGTAAAACACATTATGAATAAAAAAAATAAAAATAAACCCATGATCTATTAAAAAGGTATGTCTTACTTTCACCGCCGTAGTCGTACTGTGGATGGATGTAGATTCCCATAACGTTCATGATCTGTTCACCTTCATCTTCCAAGTACTGGTTGTGTTCACCGAGGATAACTCTCCATTTGGCGGGGTCGCCGTATCCAGGGTAGGTGGAATCACTGTAATGTTATGATCAAGAGGAGATTAGTGGACGGTTAATGGTTCGCAGCCGGACACTGTACAGTCAAACATGTATTTAAAGACCACCCATGGTACGTGAACAAAATGGTCTTTGTTCACAGGTGTTCTTTAATTACAGGTTTTTTTATGCAGAAAACGAGTATTTGGGAAAATATAAGTATGGTCGCTTTAGACAGGGAATTACTATTACAAGGTGGTCTTTAGCATAGGTGCGACTGTAGCTGGAAATGGGCCCTTGGACATCAATATACTATGTTGTATTTGCACGATTAACAGTATTGTCTTTTCTTTACCAATAAACTTTGAAAATGTATGATGATTAAGATCATTCTTTAATTGTCAAGTATATGGATGACAAACAGTGGATATATTTAAGTAAATTGGCGAATGTCATTTCAACGAAAAGAAGCAATTTTCAAGATTTTAGTTTAAGGGGACATGTGTAATTTTGAAATGAAGTTTGAAACATTTACTACAAGTGAGACATTGCTTATTCAGAGCAATTTATCTTTATACCCAGTATGTTTCTGAATACCCAGTATGTTTGTGAATATCTTCTTCTGAAGATGTGAGGATTGTTGTCTGTCTGCATGACTAAATATGTTGAATCACGGTACGAATTCAATTGATTGACACTCTACGAAAACTAACAGTAAGACATATTCAGATCAACAAGCGCTATCTTAGCTCGCTATGGACTCTTGTCAATTTTCCCAAAGATAATTCAAGACACTTCTGTAATGCAGCATCCATGTGTATAATTCGTATTGGATGCACAGTGTTTTATCCACGTGAACTAATTCCGTTTAGGTTGGTTACCTTGACCACAGTGCAAATATATGTATATATCACTGTATGTATGTATCCTGAAGAAGGCCTAGGGCTGAACTATCGAATAAAAGAGTGTTTGTTTTTGTCATACATATTTCATCTTAGCGGAATAAAAATTAAAATATCTTTTCACAAGGATTAGGATATATTAACCATTTCGCTGCCAAAGGTACTTAAATAAATTTTCAAACAATGCAGATTCAGGTGAGACAGCTCGTAACGGGCTCTCTCTCTTCTGAAATCCGTCTGCATTATTGCGACTTATACATCAAAGTTTACCAACTTTCGTGTTGGACGAATTTTTAACATGGACGAATCGACTTTGCGAAATTCGACAGTGAACGAGTTAGTAATGTCCAGTCATAAGCACCATCAAGTTTACTTACCTGACGCAATGGGCGGCGGTGAGAACCCATCTGGGTTCAATGAGGGTTCCGGCACACACGTGGGACATCTGGGTCTTATCGTTGAATCTCGTCTCTTCCATAAAATGAAGGGACACCAACCAGGGGTACTGACCTCTCTGCATGGCCTTGCCATTTACAATTCTCTTCAGAATTGAACAGTCTGCCAAGGTCACTAGGACGCAAAATACTGAAATGATAGTAAACATGCGATTATATCATTTGTACATATCAAAGGTTAGTTGCGGGCTTCAAACGTATACAAGTTTAGTCTGTACTCTGAATGTGTGTTCAAGTATCTGATTGGTCAGAATTAAATTAATTATCGAAATCGACCAATCAGAACTCTTATTTCGGGAGCATAGAAATTATTTCTGAGAACGGAGAACGTTTTCAGATTGTTATTGTTCCTTGGCCATATTTTGGTCTTCAGCTCAATGAAAGTTTTACCTTTCATATGTCAGTATTTAAATGTTTACGTTCGTGTATTAGGCTTTTGCCTTTTTCAAACAAAGTCTTATGGAAATTTGCTTTTGCATTTTAAAGCTAACCAGATAAATGCGCATTATTTAATGTGATTTTAACCTTTTCTCACATAATAGAAATATGTCGAAGGCGACTTTTGAAACAAGGTTGCGTTCAATGCACATGTTTAATTTCTGTTAAAGCGTGAAAACCGATAAAGTTGGTTTTCACGAATACTTAATGTAACATACTTGGTTTTCGCGACACATTTATTTGTTTTGAGTGTCATTTAACCCGGCGTATCATTATACAGGCAAACATTTGGAAACACTCGAAAGATGAATATATAGTTACTGAATATAATTAGATGCGTTGTGAAAAAAGGGTCGTCTGCTAAATGTCATAAGCCCAACATAATTGAGTTCATTTTTAAAAGAAGCTGGAATAATAGCCCCTTCGTTTAAAAAATATCATCTTGCAAAGGAAATCAGCACCCAAATGTCTAAGAGCGACACATGTATGAGCCCGTCCATTGGAAAAGGTACGAGTTAGTTAATGAGAACAGTGCAGAGGTTCAAATAAGGAAGGGTATTCAGCTCTATTTCCCACAATTTCTCTCTTATCATTTAAGCATACCCTAGTTGTGGGTACTGAAAAGAATTGTCTCAAGGAGACGATTCTTTTGAGTACCCACAACATAGGGTTAGAGTGTCAAATAAGTATTTTAGAACATGCAAGATGCTCCTTATCTAAAACTCGGACAGTGTATGTCAAGATAAGTCTGTACATCAGCACAGTCTCGTCAAGATTAACGTCGTTCAAATACTGCTTACAGAAGCTTGTTAGAAGCTTATGTTAACTGTTATGAATTTTTATAAGATGCAGCATACAGTGTGCAAGCAGATATTTCTGAACTAACACTGTTCAGAAATGTGGACTTGTACCTTTTCCCATGTACGAGCTCATATCAAATAATTTCACTTAATGCAATACAAGCATAACTGTAGCTTGTAACACGTGGTAATACGCGCGTATTGAGTTATTCCTTTACCCGATATAGACGGCTCAAGACGCCTTTGCAGTAAAACAGTTTGCCTTTCAAGTTATTGTGAAGAAACAAAACTGAGAAATTCTTCGTAATTAGCGAGTTATCCTTTTTTTCTCACAATTTTAACATCTCAGAATAGAATAACATTTCAAATTATACTTCCGAAATAAGTGACTCTTCTGAAATGACATATTATGTAAAATTGTCCATAAGCAGAAGCATTTCGATTTTGGAAAACGTTGTGGCAAAAGCCGATATTGCTAACAATGAGTAATGTCTCTTTTTGCCACAATTAGTAATTCTCTTTTTGCCACAATGCTTTCATTTCTAGTCAACAAGATAAATTCTATTTAAAAAGGTTCCCCATTGTTTTTTTCCTAAATATTTTCAAAGCAATATAATGTAGATTTATTGTATATGAGATCAAGTTAAGTTAAACAGTAAACGTTCTAAAAGAAAGAAAGAAATTAAAACCACGCTACAATACCTGCTACAAACTTCAGCATCGTGTCTGTTTGTTCGTCGGAATGGTGATGCTGCTAGGACCCTGTCAGCTTATATACTGGCTACCACATCTTAATTGGCGCTTTCATGTTCATTTGTACTTAAGAATATGTGCATAATTACGACATACATGTTTCGAATGACCTTTAACGTTTTCTATTTAACACTTTCCCACATATAGATGTTCTCTGACAACTTTTGAAAACATTGCGTGCGACAAAGGGAGAAATTGTTCGTGATGAGCAATTTCTCCTTTTGACACATTTTGTTCAACCCTATTCAATAAGTATACTTTCATATATACATATAGAATGTATCTTTTGGGATGGAGGGAAAGGGTTAATTATGACTATGAATTTGGCCACGTCACAAAGGCAGGGAAATACGGGGCACCGTGATACATGACGATTTGGATTAGCCGGTACCTTTGAGATGTCTGATAAGGTCCCTTTTCTTAATATATTCGTTAATGTTGTGTATATACATGCATCTCGTTTGTAGTGGCATCACATTTTGAAGATGTTCAAGATACTTTTATTGGTAATACAAGGCCAGTGGCCCATAATACATTTATAAAAACATATTTGTGTTGACAGTGAGTGACGTGTTTCACAACAAGTTTAGAATTCAGCTCCGATCAAATCGCGTCAGGTTTGTAACAGGGCACTTATTTCTACATATTATTTTTAGAAGACACCAAAAGAGAAAACATACATTATATTGAACTCGTGGAAATATCAGGAGTTCTTAATTAGATTATTGTCTTGGACCCTCTCAATTTCGAGTTAGCGGTACACAATGTTTCTCCCAGTTACTGTAGTGAGACAGCGACACGCCAGTTGTTATCCGAGTAATCTAGAGCCCCCCCCCCCCCCCCCCCCCCCCCCCCCCCCCCCCCAAAGGGAGATAACCGAATCTTACTCGTAGGTGCATTTCATGAACACGACCATTTTGATTTATTTTCACATTTAGTTTAATAAAAAAAGATATGCTCTTACATTCAAGCATATTTAGCAGGTCCTGGTTCATATCTTAACAGAGAGCACGGGTAAAACATGAGGAAATAGTTATTTTAATTTCTCAATTAAAAAGGAAGAAGCTGCTTCAGAAACGCCGCCATACGGACCTTGGAAATAGCGATCCCAAACCGCGCCGTCCAAATATTAATTTGGATATTTTGAACTCGTCCTCATCCTTTCATATCGTCAAAATACGGAGGATGAAACTATAGTTGGACTATAACAACCAGGGTTGTCCGATATTATATTGGATGGTATTCAGTATTTGTTTTGAGTATGAAAAAAGGGTTATCAACTGACCAAATCAAGCACGTGGCTATGTCAGAAAAAAGAAAAAGACAGAATGGTAGGAAAGGATAGTTTGACTCGTCACAAAAGGATTAAGTTCACTGGAAGGACTTGGAAGGATTTTATGAAGGGTAAGTCTTTTCTTTTGTACATTATTTCATGGATAAGGGTACATGGACATGGCCTCGGATATTATTTTAACTGAAAAGGACGAACAATTCTGTTTCTGTATCGACATAGCTTCATTTCAAGGTAAGATATTTATTATATCAATAATTTGCTTTAAAATATAACTTCATTTCTAAATTATTTGTTAGTATCTGTTGAGAACAGTTCCACGATGCTTTCATCAAATCGTGTGAATTGTTTTTGTCTGTATCTGTTCCAAGATGCTTTTGTCACATAGCGTGACGTCACATCGTGTGTATAGTTTTTGTCTGTACCCTATCTGTCATTTGAAGCCGAAGCCGTCTTGTCAAATGTTGACCCCACTCAAGAAAATAGCTTAACTATCATATCTTCGACTGTCTTGTATTGACTTTATCTATATATTGCAGTAAATGTAGCAAACAAACAAAACTATAGTCAATTTCAAATTATTTGCCTTCAATTTACATTTTTTACATTGTACAGTTTAACAGTTTATGTCTATGACCTAGTCTTTGTCAAATCATGAAAGTATGACCAGAATCATTTCACCCTGGTTATGGGGTATACATAGTAAATGTCTTAAGCCATATATCCTCCAACCTGAAAGAGAGGAACACACTTTTACGCCTTCAAATGAGTTCATTGTTTTACAGAAATGATGAAACACATAACTTTTCTTTCAACAGGCTGAATTTCTAGTAGTTTCATCTTTTTTTTAACCAAAATTTGTTTATTGATCAAACTCAAATAAGTCATGATTGTTTTAAAGAAATGATGTCATATTTGGGCTATCAGTAAAACACATTACTTTTCTTTCAACAGGCTGAATTTCTAGTAGTTTCATCTTTCTTTTTTATCCAAAACTTGATAATTGATCAGATTGGACAAACTTTGTACTAAGAATTTTAACATTATTTTCACTAGGTTATTTTAAATACTCTCCATGTATATATTCAAACCACATTTACAAAAGATTCAACATCTATTGACAGCATTATTTTCATACTTGGGAGCACAACAACCAATGATGTCATAGAACTCTTCAAATTGAAGAGCAAATGCAAAATAAAAAGCCTTTTACAGTCACCGATTTAGGTCCGTCTATGAAACAGGGCAATGTACACTAACTATATCAAACGTAAATAAGGTAAAATACAAACTGAATATTGAAATCTGCAGATAAAGAGGATCAATCTCTTTTTAAATTCAACAAACACTCAAAATACTTTCATTCAAATAAATATGTATAAACATTTTGGTTGAAAAATAAAGAAAACTTTGTCTGTTTTTCAACAGAAAAGGCTATATTATAAAAACTTAAAGGCAGTTCATAATACATGTCAGTTATAAATCACCCAGTGACCTCACATAAGTGTTCTATCCTCTGATATAACTGAAATGAATCTGTTTTCTATTTTCTAGGTAATTAATTATGAAATCCATTTTTCTGTGTGAAATTGTATAATCTATACAATAGAAATGGTAAAATTTAAACTGGTATTCATTCATTGTATAATTCTTATACTTTACTGGTAATAAAATTACACATATTTTCATTAACTGCTGCTCAAAGTAAAAATAAGCAAAAAAGGCCTGGGCCTTCTACTTTTAGACAAGATGATTTTTTAATTTGTTTCCCTTATGAATCTATGTAAAACAAGTGAACCCCCGAGGACGGGTAATTTTTTACCCAAGGGCTATAATTTGAACAATCTTGGTAGAGGTCTACTAGATGACGCTACATACCAAATATCAAAGTGGACCTCTACTTTTAGACAAGAAGACTTTTAAAGTTTTTTCCCTATACAAGTCTATGTGAAACAAGTGACCCCCAGGGGAGGGGTCATTTTTGACCCGATGGCTATTATTTAAACAATCTTGGTAGAGGTCCACTATATGATGCTACATACCAAATATAAAAAGGCATGGGCCCTCTACTTTTAGACATGAAGGTTTTTAAAGTTATTCCCCTATACAAGTCTATGTGAAACAAGTGACCACCAGGGGAGGGGTCATTGTTTACCCCATGGCTATAATTTAAACAATCTTGGTAGAGGTCCAATATATGATGCTACATACCAAATAGTAAAGGCCTGGGCCTTCTACTTTTAAACAAGAAGATTTTTAAAGTTTTTCCCCTATATGAAACAAGTGACTCCCGGAGTGTCGAAAATGGGAGGGGTCATTTTTTACCCCAGGGCTATAATTTGAACAATCTTGGAGTTCCACTAGATGATGCTACATACCCAATATCAAAGGCCTGTGCCCTCTACTTTAAGACAAGAAGATTTTTTAAGTTTTTCCCCTATATGAGTCTATGTAAAACAAGTGACCCCCGGGATGGGGTCAGTTTTGACCCCATGGCTATAATTTGAACAATCTTGGTAGAGGTCCACTAGATGATGCTTCATACCAAATATCAAAGGCCTGGGCCCTCTTCTCTTAGACAAGAAAAGTTTTAAAGTGTAATTCCCTATATGAGTCTATGGAAAACAAGCGACCCACGGCTCAGGGTCATGTTTGTCCTCAGGGCTATAATTTGAACAATCTTAGTAGAGGTTCACTAGATGATGCTACATAACAAATATCAAAGGCATGGGCCTTCTACTTTCAGACAAGAAGATGTTTTAAGTTTTGGTTAATTTCCCCCTTTTTTTTGCCATGGCAACCAAAGTTCTAAATGGAATAGAATTCTTTGAACCAGTTTGAAAGAAATCCACCCAAGGAACATTCCTGTAAAATTATTTTGAATTTGGTTAATTGGTTTAGGAGGAGAAGCCGTTTGTAGGAAAAAGTGAACGGGCGGACGACGACGACGGACGACGGACGGTGAGCTATCACAAAAGCTCACATTGCACTTTTTGCATAGGTGAGCTAAAAAGGAACAGTTATGAACATTGATAACTCTGAGAATCTGTACATGTTCAAGGTCTGATCAGATCTTTCACTATCGATTTTTTGTTCAAACTACAACTTTCACATACATGTGAACATAATCAGTTGTTGACACTTAAGTCTGGTACTTATTAACAAATAACCTGATGCTGTTTCATGTTTTACAAATTAAAAACCAGAAAAGAAGATAGGGGTTCAAAGTGAAAATGTTGTTGAATAGGAACATATTGTTCATTTTGGATATGTTCATTTTGTATCAATTATACCATTCCGACAATGTGTTCAGATTAGTCACAAAAATAAAGTAATTTACATCAGGCAATTGGCTAAACTTTACCCTTTCCAACAGACATCATTATAAATGGGACTTTCGAACTAATTTGTCAAAAATTACAGTTTTCTCAGTCTGTATGCATAGTGTTCTCATCTTAAATTGTCTCAAGAGTATACATTCATTCAGATCATGCAAATTTAGCCATCTGCCTTGGAAGATTGGTGTGTGTGTAGAGTATTTAAGTATTCTAGAAAACCAGGGGGAAATGTTAGGTGAACTGAAGTACCATTGAAAGTAATGTTAAGCTGAAGTCATTCAATCAACCATGGTAAGAGTCAGTTTCAAATTATATGTATTACTAGTTTACAAATAACTGGCATTCGTAAACAATAAATCAGAACATTCATCAATGTCGTCTAGTGTTGTTTTCCATCAACATCCTTGAAAATCTTACAGTCTGTTACAATCCTGACCTAATGAAAAATAAAACAGATATGTACAAATTAAATTTAAATGCATAATAAGTTTGGGTTTTTTCAATATGTTTTTCAAATTCTGTTTTGTAACTTTCTACAATTTGCCTATTAATTTGTTTTTTGTTGGGGGACTGACAGTGCCTGATTAATTGTTCTTGCTTTCCCACGACCTAGGCTTTGCATATTAACATATTAAATGTTTACCCGAAATAGGTAACACCTATACTCATATTATTGTATGATAATAATACGAAAAAAACACATAAATGGGGTTTTACGCTCATAGGCGAAATGAAACTGGCCAAATCCATGGGGGCCGCCATTTTGGTTATGTTTAAAATGCGGTCTGTCATACGTAAAACACAGATTGATAATTATTGTCGTTTAATCTATCATTCTTAATTCTAAATCGATAATTAAGGTAAAAAAAAGAACTGTAATTTCGTGTGAACGAACATTTTAAAGAAAAGGCGAAAAATGCGTGTAACTGAGAATGAAATATTTTGTTCTCTTTCGTCAAAATAGCCGAATATGGAACGTGTCTGTACCGCACTTATCAAGGTGAACTAGACGCACGCCATTTACAGTAAAGCGCTTTACAGACACAACGACAACATTGGCGTATCACTGTATCCCGTAAAATGACGACTACAGACGTATCTGGTGAAATATTTAAAAAGAAACAACTCCAATCTATCGTCTAAAGTGTTGGTAAGTAGGCCAGCCGCCTAACATTCTATTGTAGAGAAAAATATCTTCAGTCCAGAATGACAAACAAATTCTTCGAACTGACACATTTTCATACACATTCTCATATTCATCCATGACCTTCTTTGTTGAACAATTCGATTATTTTTACAGTAATTGGTTAGTTAAACAAAGAAGGCCATAGATGAAAATGAGCTTTCTCAGACTGACATTTTTAAAAATATTTCGTAAATTCGGTGAATTCGCACAACTGCAATTTTCGTACAACATAATTATACACAATCCTAGGAAATAAAAAGGTGTTACGTATATGTTTATGGCAGAAGGGGGCCTGGTCACAATGGGTTACATAGAACCATATGATATGTTATAATTCAAATATCGGGTTTATGCTGCAATACATGTACAATCCTGTTTGGAATTATGAAATAAGATATAGACAAAGAGAGTGGATACATTTTAACTAAATCGTGGTACTGTGGCAAATATACAGTGTAGCGAATCCGATTTGTTATAGTTTACCAAAGTTTCATCCTTTTTGTTAATTGGATCCATTTGTATAAACATAGGTCTTCAACAAATAAGAAAACATTAATACTGGTTAGTACTGCTTTAAATATCCGATTTTTCAGATACATGCATATATGATCAACGCTCACACTGCATACGCAGACGACTTTGAAGTTCTCAAGTCCAAAAAATAAAAAAAATCTCTAAATGATAGTATGAATATTGAATAGAGTTAAAATCCTTGTGACAAATGGAGAAATCGCGTATACATGAGGGAAACTGTTAAAGCCTTAGTTAATTATCAAGGAGCCTGCTGCATGCACCAGACGCTTATTAAAACATAGAGTAAGTATATTGTCAATGTCCGTGACAGGCGGTAGTAATCTGGATTCAGCTGGGTGTAGCCAATTGTTCAAAATAGCTAAACTAGCTATCGCACGAGTCTACAGCAGTACATTAAGAAGCAAAACTTACTTACCGAATGTCAGACTACTTTTACCAGTGAATATTGAGGAAATATCCTGATAGCCATAATAATGCATTAATTAACATATAAAATATGTTTATAAGTCTTTGGATAAATGCATCAACATTTTGAAGAGAAAAAAAACATTTCTGCCAACTGAATTTGAAATCAGACAAGCAGTTGCAGAGGAAAAACGTTTAATTTGTCATTTTACCAGTTTTCTGATTCCACATTTCAACATTGCTTTGAACTAATCAATATCCCTTGAACAATTTATGTAGAGGGTTAATTTAAGAACGTGTTTTGCCAAACTATCTTTCCCTCATATGAAAATTGTTATTTTACTCCCTTTCTGATACCGCCTGGCAGCATTGATCTTAAACCACTCTAGAAAGGGCAACATAATGGTTTTTTTAAGCCAAATTATCTTGAAACAAGACCCCAAACTCTGATGATGCCTGGCAACATTGTTAATTATTTGATAAATATGACTTGAATAATTGTATTGATGGTCACATAAGGAAAATTAATGCAACAGTGTTATAACTTTGAAATTATACCAGCAACTTCCTTCTTTTATCATGCCACATGCGGATAGTATTTTTCAACCAATCAATATGATTTGAATATTTTTAGGGTTACATAAGGAACTTTCCTGCCAAATTATACAGAAATACCAAAATACCTAAACATTGTGTCACTTTACTTCTTTTCTGATAGGGGTAGTTTCCAGAATTCAACACAGAACACAACATTTTGAAAGAGGACACCAAATCAATATTTCTGTGCAGTTCAGTTAAAATTGGTCAAGTAGTTTAAAAGCAGCTATTGTTTAAATAAATAGTTGCTGGTAGAAATTGCATGATGGATTGATGATTATCACAAAAGCTGTGCTGATATTGATTAAATTGTATGTATTTAGCTACAGTGTCATTTTTCCCCCACTGAGATTTGAACTCAGAACTCCTGGCTAGACCAGGTGTTTTACCAGTTAAAACCATAAGGTCTCAAAATGTAGCTAATCACATTTAATTTACGATCAAGATTGTCCTCAAAGAAAGTCATAACTGGTAAATGCCTTATGTTCTTTACCAAAAAAAGGAATTCCTAATAAATCAGAGCTTGTGAGTTTAATTGTAATTTAAAAAACCTAACAAATAATGTTTTTCTAAACATTGAATTGTTATCTTACAACACTTTAATATTCTTATTACTGTTTAGACTAGTCACTTATGTAACCATGTCCCTTATATCATCTCGTGTATTTGCTATGTAAAACACGAGTATAAGAAGTTTTTCAAATGCAATAACAAGTAGAATAAGCCATGTTTTTTAATGATTGAAATAATTTAATCAATATTTGAAGAGGATGAACAATTGGGCCTAATTATTTTTAAATCAGGCCAGTATTTTCAAAACAAATGCATTTCCATTGCAAAGAGGATAAGCATTAAGGAACATTTTTATGAAGGTAGATTACAATGGACAATGTGGTACAGAAGGAGACATTGTTTAACACTTTCCCACTTGTAGATGACTTTTGAAATCACTGTGGCAAAGGGAGATAACGCTCATAGTGAATATTTTATCCTTTTGCTAAATTGTTATAAACTGTATTCCATAGTTTAGCTTTTATCCAAAGAGATTTTCCATATTTTGGACTAGCTTTTTTTAATGTTGTCTGTGGGAAAGGGATAAAGAAAATACAGATGAGGAATGTCACTCATTACATCACATGATGCAAACCGACAATACCCTGGAAAGAAAGTTCAGAACAAGCTTTAGACCCTAGTTTGAAAGAATGAAACAACTTAAGTTTAACCCTTTCCCTCAACCAGGCCTCATAATTATATTGACAAAATATGGTCAAAGTCATCTGCTGCAAAATTGTCGTATGAGGGAAAGGGTTAAACAGATTGAGCAATTATTTCAACTCTTATCAATAATTTTACTTTCATTTATAGAGACTTTCCATTTGTTTTGCTTAGATGTTTTCAAAATGGTCTGTTGCATATTTGTTTTATGTGAGAAAGGATTTAGATTAATATTTGTTATTTAAACTGATATTCCATTCTCATTTGGGGCTACACCCCTAAACTCCTGCTTCATCCTTAATTCCATTATACTGTGCAAAGACAACAAAAAACAACAACTTTGTAACAAAGAACAATAGGTGACTAGGTCAAACTGAATACACTTTGTGGCAACATAATATAAACAATGTTTTTATGCCTTTTAGTAAAGATAACCATATTCAAGAATGCAAATCTTTTGAGTGGACATGCACAGTACATTTCACCTATTTGAATCAATAAAATCTTTTCACAATTGAAGGTTATAATTTCATGCTAATCTAGTTTAACTGCCAATTTATCAAAGAATAATTATGTCTCCCCCTATATACAGGGGAGATATATTGTTTTTGTCCTTGATGTCTGTCTGTTTGTCTGTCTGTCTGTCTGTTCGTCCCCAAAATCTTGTCCGATCCATATCTCCCAGACAGCTTGAAGGATTTTCATGAAACTTGGGTCACATGTTCACCTCATCAAGGCGACGTGCAGAACCCGCGTCTCGACAATATAGGGTCAAGGTCAAGGTCACGCTTGAAGGTCAAAGGTTTGAGGCTTTATTTCGTGTCCGCTCCATATCTCCCAGACGGCTTGAAGGATTTTCATGAAACTTGGGTCACATGTTCACCTCATCAAGGCGACGTGCAGAACCCGCGTCTCGACAATATAGGGTCAAGGTCAAGGTCACGCTTGAAGGTCAAAGGTTTGAGGCTTTATTTCGTGTCCGCTCCATATCTCCGAGACGGCTTGAAGGATTTTCATGAAACTTAGGTCACATGTTCACCTCATCAAGGCGACGTGCAGAACCTGCGTCTCGACAATATAGGGTCAAGGTCAAGGTCACGCTTGAAGGTCAAAGGTTTGAGGCTTTATTTCGTGTCCGCTCCATATCTCCGAGACGGCTTGAAGGATTTTCATGAAACTTGGGTCACATGTTCACCTCATCAAGGCGACGTGCAGAACCCGCGTCTCGACAATATAGGGTCAATGTCAAGGTCACGCTTGAAGGTCAAAGGTTTGGGGCTTTATTTCGTGTCCGCTCCATATCTCCCAGACGGCTTGAAGGATTTTCATGAAACTTGGGTCACATGTTCACCTCATCAAGGTGACGTGCAGAACTTGCGTCTCGACAATATAGGGTCAAGGTCAAGGTCACGCTTGAAGGTCAAAGGTTTGAGGCTTTATTTTGTGTCTGCTCCATATCTCCCAGACGGCTTGAAGGATTTTAATGAAACTTTGGTCACATGTTCACCTCATCAAGGCGACGTGCAGAACCCGTGTCTCGACAATATAGGGTCAAGGTCAAGGTCACGCTTGAAGGTCAAAGAATTGAGGCTTTATTTCGTGTCCGCTCCATATCTCCAAGACGGCTTGAAAGATTTTCTTGAAACTTGGGTCACATGTTCACCTCATCAAGGCGACGTGCATAACCCGCGTCTCGACCATACCGGGTCAAGGTCAAGGTCACGTTTGAAGGTCAAAGGTTTGAGGCTTTATTTTGTGTCAACTCCATATCTCCAAGACGGTTTGAAGTATTTTCATGAAACTTGGGTCAGATGTTCACCTCATCAAGGCGACGTGCAGAACCCGCGTCTCGACCATACTGGGTCAAGGTCACGCTTGAAGGTCAAAGGTTTGAGGCTTTATTTTGTGTCCACTCCATATCTCCTTAAAGGATTTTCATGATACGTGGGTCACATGTTCACCTCATCAAGGCGACGTGCAGAACCCGCGTCTCGACCATACCGGTTCAATGTCAAGGTCACGCTTGAAGGTCAAAGGTTTTAGGCTTTATTTCGTGTCCACTCAATATCTCCAAGACGGCTTGAAGGATTGTCATGAAACTTGGGTCAGATGTTCACCTCGTCAAGGCGACGTGCAGAACCCGCGTCTCGACCATACTGGGTCAAGGTCAAGGTCACGCTTGAAGGTCAAATGTTTGAGGCTTTATTTTGTGTCCGCTCCATATCTCCTTAAAGGATTTTCATGAAACTTGGGTCACATGTTCACCTCATCAAGGCGACGTGCAGAACCCGCGTCTCCACCATACCGGTTAAAGGTCAAGGTCACGCTTGAAGGTCAAAGGTTTTAGGCTTTATTTCCTGTCCACTCAATATCTCCAAGACGGCTTGCTTATGTTTAGCAACAGTTGTTAACTGTTTTGAAGAATACTTCAGTCTTGAATGTTACAGCTGCAGTAAAAATATGTGTTTCTGTAAACCATTTGAAATCATGTCCACTTTGTACCAGGTCAAGACAAAACATTAGTAATTAAAAATTGAGTACTGTCCAACTTGGTCAAATTTTTGTTTGTCTGCTTTATAGGTTGGAATGTTTTGAGAGATTTTGACAGATATTTGAGTGGGAGACATATGTTTTTGTCAAAACAATTCTAGTTTTAACAGACATCATCAATTTAACGCTTTGAAGCTTCCCCACATATAACAAATCTGCAGAAGACGACTTTGAAAATGTCTAATAAAAAATAAGGAACACCTCTATAATTGTTAAAACCTATATAGAATGAAGATAATTTGTCACATATTGGTCAACATCAGCCCCTTTAAATGAATGTTAAAATATTTCATTTCATGTTGCCAGACGCATCTAACTTTTTATCAACATCAGGGGATGCGCCCCCGAACCCCTGCAATTTCAATCATCTGAAAGAACAAGTTTAGCTGTACACATAGATTTTTTGTTTATCTTATTAGAAACCAGCATGTACATTCCAGCTTGCAAAATCCTTGATTTCATTGATTGTATAGTGTACATACATGTACTAACATAATATGTTTAAACTTTAACCTATATGAATCCATAAAATATTGTCGTAATTGAAGGTAGTAACAGAGTTTAGTAAATTCTGATTGAGAAGAAACTTTTTTCACCAGTGTGCACAGTGGACGGCCTCGGCGGTGTTGTGGTAGAACGTCTGCCTTTGGTGCGGGTAGTCCCACATTCATTTGGACTGGGGTGCTGCTTAGCAAGTCCGATCCCCAGTCGGGTCAAGCCAAAACCTTAAGAAATGGTAACAATGACTGCCCTTCTTGATGCTCTGGGTTGCGGGGTTAGCATTACGACTGACTGGCTGGTGTCAGAATAAACGGACCAGTAGTAGTGGTAACTTACCCAGTACACGCCGTCAGATAACTAGAGAATTGTTGAAAGCGGCGTAAAACATTTAAAAACACAAAACAATGACACAGTTGAGAGATATAACCAGTACAAGAGGTAGCAATGCCATAAAGCCAAAGTGTAAACGTACGGTGTCAGGTACAATTTACTACTGGTCATAATGACTATTCATTGTTTCAAACCATTACAAATGGGCAACTTGGATAGGGAATTGTCTTCTCTACAGATCTGCCAAGGTTCATTATATTCTACACACTCACATGATGGACCCACCAATTGATCACTTATAATTAATAAGCTGATCCATCGGTTAAAAGAATACAAATTGGTATTAACTAATTATAAAGAAATTTTATCTTTATCCATAAAGAAGTAACAATAACAAAATCTAAACCATCACTATAATGTCTGCCTCAAGGCGATGCAAGATTACAACATATATGAACAGAGAATATCATCAATGGTTCTACTTATCAGAGAAGTAGATGAAAGAAAGACGATACATACTGGTCACAACGTCAGATTTGACTACGAGTGCGTTAAACTTTGGGTACGAAACGAAACCCTAGTTTCATTTTAAGCATTAAGAAGCATTGGACATGTCTGACATGGAATGAATGTTGCGATTTGCTTAACAACTATTTATGTAATCATATACTTGTGAGAATGCAGCTCAAACTTACATTATGGCTCGGCAAAACACTCCCGAGTCTGCACATTTTGGTTGTCTTTACAAGCATGTCAAACATGAACGGTAATTCAAATGTTAACCGGAACATTGCAAATTATCATGTTTCGCACTAATATGGTTTCGTGACACAAAGATTAAACAAAAAACATGACTCCCATTGCCTAGCAATAAACATATCATGTGACAAATTTGGCTGAGAATAACTGAGTGACCACAATTTGTGACAAATGGGCCATGCTCAACCGTTTTGAATGAATCACGATAGCACCAGCTTACCTGACGGTCGTTGACTTTCCACAGTTATGGCCAGTTTAAAACAATAAATCCATTGAAAAGTTTTCTAAATGATAAAATTACGTGTGTTTCCTGTATTTTGTTACCAACGAAAGCATATCGGATCTACTAGATCAAAAAAATTAATCGAGTCGATACGGGCCAGAGGTCAACAATCCGCCATTTTTAACGTGGTTAATGACAAGCTTGAAATTTGAATGCTGGTAGTGACACTGACGTCATTTTTATGGAATTATTCTCTGAACAGAATCTTCGATACAGTTCCATGCTGTATTTGATATACAGTCTAAAATCGGAAAATCGGATGTCCGAGTAAAGCCGCATGGGCGATTGAATTCGTTTTGTAACAAGCAAAATTAGCACCATAGTATATGTGACCTTTGACCCTGACCGTAAGAAGTTTCTAACCAACTTCTTACCGAAACTTTATTAAACTAGTTGTTCCAGTTAACAAAATCCTACTGTAAATACCGGTGTATTGCTATTAAGATTAAGAGGGAGTCCCGTGTTATCGTACAGCTTTCTTTAAATTGTCTATATATATATAGTAATATATCTATTTATATTTGAAATTCATTTTCAACAATTGAATATATGATGGGTAAATCAATAATTTTTCTCATTCCACATGTTCATGTCACAATCTTTATGTATCAAAATCCATCAAGGGGCTTGTGAATTGTTCCAAACTTTCAGGTTATCACATGAGTGTTGTATTTCAATGAGTAGATGTTAATATTTTCGGATTATCTAAGATATGATTCAAAATTGTGTTATTACACAGAAAACTCGTTAAACTTGTTCCAAAATGACAAACATTTGTTTCTAGCTATGTCTTTTATTCATATTTCAGGCATATTCAGTCCACTTTATTTGCGGTCGACCAAGCAAGAAAAACCCATTTCTTGTCCCTAATATGTGTTATTGTCGGTGTATACTGTACAGGAGACAATTATAGCAAGGAGGACTCTTGTATGATGGCCAGTTGGACGCAATGTCACTGTAAAGGTTAATACAGAAAAAGATGAAGACGTCTTAATTCCCTAGTTGGACTGAGATACTAAAGCCAAACCTGGTCTACTCAGGCTACATTGTAGCTCCTTTGGTGACCAATTATATACACACAACTAAGAATTCTGAAATTTCTAAATTAGTTTTTGCTAGGTGATAAAATCATGGCTGAGAGTGGGTTTACTATAGCCGGTGAATTTTGACTTTTGTGCTCACTTAGTAAGGGTGAATAAGCTTAACATTTAAGTTTTCATTAATTTCATAAGCAGAGACAATATAACCTTGATGGATCTGATAGATGCTGAGCGTAATCATGTGCATCGGGCAAATTTGGGACTAAAAAACTAAAGAACTCTGAAAACAGAACTTAGCATTTGCCAATGGAGAAGAATAACTACATAAAATCTAATTGTGGACAGCAGTATTGCACAACTTCAGAGAATTAATGATTGAAGAGGACACTTTAGATAAGATCATTTTGATTAACACTGAAACTGAAAGTACTTTTTTTTTTTCATTGACTAATATGAAATAAATCCCAAACTAGCTGTTATCATTTCACACATGAAGCAAATAAACTGAAAATTATGCAAATTAAAAAAAAAATGTAGCATAATATAGCATTTTCTCAGATAAATCAGACAACAGCAGACTTATTTGAAAAATCCTCCGCAAAAACCTGTACAACATAGATCGATCAATTGTCATATTATTATTGTATACATACAATCGAAAGCATTGTCACAAAAAAAGAAATTACTCATCCAGATTTTCGAATTTTGCAACAATTATGACAATGTTATTTAACACTTTCACTCATACGACAATTCTGCAGCAGATGACTTTGAACATATTTTATCAAAAAATAGAAAATCTCTATAATTATAAACCTTGCTCGTTTTGAGCAATTTCTTCTTTTGTCACTATGTTTTCAAAAAGCCGTCAGAAAGCCTTTATATGAGGGAAAGTGTCAAAGTTATAAGTCATTTGCATGTGGGACAGGGTTAAACACTAATACTTGCTTACAAGTACATAGAGCTTTTGGGCACAAACATTTAATATCATGACAAATGATAGAATAATGTAATTTGTGAAAAAAACTCTTTTGAAAACGTAAGTGCAAATGGAGAAAATGCTCAAAATTAGCAGTTTCTCCTTTACCACAATGTTTTCAACTCTTTTCAATAATTATACTTAATTTAATTGAGTTTTTCAGTGTTTCTTTCCAAAATGTTTTCAAAGGCTTGCTGCAGATATGTTGAATGTGGGAAATATATGAATATAGAAAGTAGACAATTGCATTATGCGATACAGTAACATCCACTAAACAAAAGAATAAATTGTTCAATAAAAGCAATTTCAATTTTCTCTGTTTTACACATCAATGCTTCAGATGATGTTTCATAAGTCATCCACATCAAATAAAGAATTGAAAACAGAAAAGTAGTCCTAACTGACAATAAGAAAACTAATTATTTCTTTAGTTTTAAATTATACAGGTACATACATTTTTGAGTAATTTCATTTTTCTTAACCCTTTCCAACATGCAACACATATACAGCAGACCACTCTGAAAACATTTAGACGACATTTTAGAAAATTTCTATATTCAAAAGTATTATTATTGAATAGTTGAAAACATGTTGGCAAAAGGGGAAATTACTCATTATGAACACTATTTCATTTTGTCACACTGTTTTCAAAATCGATCTGCTGCAGAGGCTTCAGAAAGCATCTACATGTTAAAATGGGTTATCCCTTTACCACTTACAGACTACTACTACTGATGTATCAGAAGCAGGCAACATGTAAACACAAAGTGAGGGGGGAAAACAGAACTTTCTCATGATGATTCATTTTTATTTTTCCCTTTAAGATTTGCATATTATCTCAGAATTGTACTTTCTTACATTAAAATATATCCAGCTTTCCTCCAGACTTTCAAAGTAATCGGAAATAAATTCCTTGTATGTGAGAATGTAAGAATAATACAATATCTATAACAATTAAAGTTAAGATTTGATCTTTAATGTTACACTTTTTACTTATTTTTAAATCAACTTCAATCCGAAGGCTCATAGTTATCTATTGTGATCACTCACTGTCCATTGTACATCAAATCTTCTTCTCTGAAACTGGTGGTGCAATTTTAACTCTTTCCCACATACAATAAATCTGCAGCAGACGACTTTGAAAACATACCCGAAATCAATTGGAAACTCCCTTTAAATGAAAGTACAACAATTGAATTAAGTGGAAAACATGGTGACAAAATGAGAAATTGCTCGTTTTGAGCAATTTCTTCTTTTGTTGACATGTTTTCAAAAAGCCGTCTGCTGCAGAGGCATCAGAAAGCGTCTATATGGGGGGAAAGGGTTAATTAATCAAACGTCACATGAATATTCTCTTGGTGACCCTCATCAAACAAATTTCATCGATTTAAGTTCGATATAGAACTTTGGTTGCCAGGGATCAGAAAGGGGTAAACATTGCAAAACTTTTAAATTCTTCTCCTTTGAATCCGCTTGCCAAATTCCAAGATAATTATGGAGAAACGATCTTTCGGTGATCCTCTATAAAAAAAACTGTCAAGCCATATTGATTGGTTGAAAACATGGTAGCCATGTGGGTTCAGGAAAGTGGCAAAATGACAAAATGTCATTCTAATGAAAGACTTTAATTGCTTGTCTGCTTTCAAAATAAAGACGTAGAAATTATTCCTTAGTACCCCTTTACACAACTAGTAGATTTGTGATGGATTGTTTGGTGTTTTATGCTGCTTTCAACATTTATAGCTCACCTGAGCAAACAGTTCTCATGGTGAGTTTTTGTGATCGCCTTTTTCCGTCATTTGTCTTCTGTTGTCAATAATTTTCTTATTAAACCTCACTATTATCATCTAATATTCATGAAACTTATTCTGTAGTTTTATCTTGCTTATTTATAGGCCAAGTTCAAATATTGGTCAAAAACTAGGTCACTAGATTAAATTGAAGGAAAATCTTGTTAACATTCTGGAGGCCACATTTTTAACTTAAAAATAATGAAACTGTCAGAATAAATGGCTTGATGATATCTAGGCTAAGTTTGAATATAGGTCATAACTCGTCAAAAACTAGGTCACTAGGCCAAATTTGAGAAATATCCTGTTAACACTGCTGTAGAGACTATTTTGTTCTTCAGCAGCTTGAAACTTTGCCAGAAGGTATGTCTTGATGATATCTAGGGCGGGTTCGAATATGTGTCATTTCGGTAAGAAATCTTAGTTGCAATGTCAAATTGAAGGATTTTCTTGTAAACACTGGAGGAGGCCCCATTTTCAAATTGAATTGGTGTTTTGAAGTTTGTAAAATTTGAATGTTGGTCAAGTCTGATAAAAAAAAACTAGGTCACTAGACCAAAATGAAGGAAAATATTGTTAACAGTCTGGAAGTAATATTTGTCAAAAGGATTGTCTTGTAATGATATTTAGGCCAAGTTCGAAAGAGTTGATGTCATTGACTATTTGATGAACGATCCAGGGACACCACTATGGTTTCAGCTATATCACATGTTTCCTGGATAAGTTAGAAGTACTACTGGTTTATTTATCCTGACACTAGTCAGTCAATATTTGTTTACTCCGCAACCCTTAACGCCAAGAAGGGCAGCCATTACTTCCATTTTAAAGTCTTTAGTATGTTCCGGCCGGCGATCTATCTCTCGTCTTCCTGCACCCGAAACGGACGGTCTACCACTACTATACCAAGGCGGTACACAATTGGTAGAAGCCATTTTGATTGTCTGAAGGACTAAGCAATTTTTCAGCATCAGATATGAGGTTAAATGAACTTAACGCTTCAATTTACATCTACTCCTAATGCGCTCAATTATTCGAGCGATATTGATCTGTTTAAACTCCTCGCAGTCATAGTAGAAGCATAATGAGCAATTATTGTTCCTTTAGTCGCAAACGTTTCTTACGTCGTATAGAGGCTTAATAAGCCGACTTTATTAGGGAAATGGTTAAGCAGAAACCTGACCTCCATAATTTGTTTCAGCCATATTGAATGGTTGCAAAAGGTAGTCGCTAGGTGGCATCAGAAAAGGGCTGAAATAAACAAATTTCCCCCTGATACAATCAGTTACACATTTGCTTCTATACCACCATTCAGATGACACATTAAGGGTCACATTGACCCTTTTATCAAACATTGGTCATTATTAATTCATTATAAATTTTCTGAAAATCTTTACTTTATCATTTTCTGTCCGTATTTAAAGACGACAGTAATACGAATTCCAAACATGTCATGATCATGCAAAACACATGACATGAAGATTTTTTTATCGTCTATTTTTAAATATGTTTTGATGGCCATAGAATACTCTTTAATATTTTGTTTACAATCATTTTATGTTTTCTCGTAAATAGGTAGCACCTCTAGATATATTATATCAATTGTATGCTAATCGTGCGATTGAATCGGATTCGTTTCTTTTGTATCTATTAATCCATGACTTTTTTTTGTTGTTGGAATAGTATAAGACAAACGTCAGCTAGCCTGGGACTTATTACAAAACAATCTTCAGTAAAATGTTCCTGACATAGTCGAGAATACTTAGTAGATTTTCACAACAAATGTCGCTGGCTCAAATTTTATCCACGGTTCATGTTCACTCTCCATTTCAAGTTTAAATCGGTGTCTCCTGGCAATGTAAACAAGTAAAGGCCTGGTAAGAACGAGTTACTAGGGCCTGGAGCAACGCACCGAACCGGCATGGTGTCGTGTCAATTCAGCGTTCACGAGAAATAGATACAAATTATTAACACAACGAAAACAATCCTCTGAACTCTAATATTCCACCATTTTTGTAAGCATCATTTGACGTCACTTCCGGTTTAATCATGTGACACAAATTCTCTAAAAGAAAATAGTAACCGATACAGGTGCACCAACACAAAATCCATGACAACAACATTATTTCAAATAATTGAGTGACAATTTTCACGCAGTTGTTATCATAAAAGTAAAGGTCACAATAAAATACAATAAAAAAGTGCGTTTCAATTGACTTTCTGTTCGTGTATGTACATCTGTCTGTAAACCTGCCTGCGTTCAGTGTTACATCTTCGTAACTCACGGTTAGTAATACTTTGATCCAGACGTGAAACAGGTGGTTGGTATAATGGCTTTAACTTACAATCGTATAATTTACTGAATGCATGACTGGTATCTTACTACAGTTGTCGCAAATATAAGAAAAAGTAATTACTTATGTATATTATTTTATTGACACAAATTAACATTTACAAGTATACAACGTTATTTACATTACATGAATTATTAATGGTCAAAGATCGATTTAAATTTCGCGACATTTCGGATGACTTTCTTTGGCATTAATGACTCGAATTAAACAGTGGTATTAATTGGTGGTCGATGGTCCTTGTTCAACTAATTACACACGTATTCGGCACATTACGGTTAGTGAAATTAACGTCTCTAATGTAAAGGTTAAACAAGCATATACAGCACAAGCCTAGAACTACAAAATGCATGCTCAGCTTTTATCGTCAATAGTTTCCTATAAATGTCACGTGATGGGAATTTGTGAAATCTAATTATAGAAGTTGGTGAATTCCTGTTGGGAGGTGTCAAAGGTGAGGAAGTTCTCGTGGTTGGGGTTGTCGTCCATGTTTCCGTTCATGGTGTTGTAGATCCATTTCTTGTAGTAGGACACTCGGGTGTAGAGAGACTGGTAGTCGTCGCTTCCACATCCCATGGTCATGGACACGATTCCAGTAACTCTCCAGTCTCCCTGTGGGCCGGTTGGACACAAGAGGGCACCACCACTGTCACCCTGAAATCAATATAATTATAAATTAGCCGTTTGGTAGTTTAAACGGGACTATCAGAGGAATTTTGGTTTAAAATGTTAGTATGCTGTTATACCTTAAAAACGTTGTAAAAGTGATAACCATATAAATACATACTACTCCTGAAGAATCAAAATAAGACTATTGTCATGCTGATTCTTTGCTTAAAATGATAACTGTAATGATGCTCGGGTTTTTGTTTTTTTGGAAATTGTAACCATTGTTATAAGAACATAGTGAAACAGTTCCTTTTAACCCGTTCCCACTTACAGACGCATTTTGACGCCTCTATAGAACACGTCTTCTAAACAATTAGACAAAATGAGATATCACTCATAATAAGCAATTACCACTTTCACTACAATAGTTTCAACTTATTTTAAGATAATCAATATTTTACTTAGATGTTTTCAAATTCGTCTACAGATTGACTGAATGTGAGAAAAGAGTTAAGAACGTATTCAGTTTTATACAATTTTGTCTAGGTCATCGTCATATTAATTTCAGTTGATTGGTTAAACTTTCTCTTTTGAAAACAAAGTTCATTGTACAAATAAGATACATTCCTTAAATATCTCTGGACAATGTGCATACAAAAAGCATATTTTTCAAAGAAACTCTTATTTCACCGGAACTAACAAAGTTGTACATACAGCGCATGCGTCGTTGTTCTGATCCTTCATTTTGGACTGTTTTGCTGGTGGCATACCGGCACAGATAACGGAATCATCGATGTAGAAGTTCATACCCATATCCTCAGGGTCCAAAGAACTGTACTGTTCTCTACAGTAATCGTTGTCCAAGATGTACACATCGGTGGCCAATGGAATGTACATTCCCCATCCGTATGGTTCTGAAATGGATCAATATATTGATTGATTGAAATGTATTTTTTAAGAAGATAATTGATAACAAGACATAGTTTACAGGTTGTCAATGGACCTTATAGTCCATATTCTTATGACTGTGAGATTGATTAATTAAGATATGGATCAATTAGTCATTATTAATATTTGTGTAATATGGACTTTTAAGACGAATAGAAAGAATATACATTCCTCGTCCGTAAGGCTCTTAAAGTGATCAAGATATTACTTGATTGATGCGATATGTTTTTCTTTTTTACAAATTGAATGATTGCAAAATAGCATATAGAAGGGGTCAATGGACTTTACAGTTCCTAGACGTAGGATTGTGTGATCTGTATTCATTTCTTAAACAATTTTAAGTACATTTTGGTAAATTTATTTAATTATTAGATCTCCAAATCGTAATTGTTTTTGTACACATGTTTAACTATGACTTGATGAGATCTGACCGTACAGTGCCTTAGACATACATGTACATCATTTATTGTGCACAATTGGAAATAATGTTAAACTAACCGGGTTAACCTTGTACCAAAGCAGTGACATAAAAGTCAGTCATTTGAGCAAAATTCGAACCATGACTACACTTACGTGGTTTTATTTCTCCCAAACCGGCGACCGTAAAGTGACTTTCCGTGAACAAAATCTGAATTAAGACTTAACTTAAGAGGTGATATTTATATCCAATCGCTGACGTATATATAAATATAGTCGTGCACTACATTTACTTAATATGATTTGTCCCCAAGCAGTTATCGCATATTGATAAGAGTTTTGAGCCAAATTCGAATTATGACAACACTTACGTGGTGAGATTTGTCCCCATCCAGCGACCGTGCAGTGAAGTCTTGACTGGTCCTTCTGATCGTCTTCATTGATTCCCATTAGTCCAACATACTGGGACACCTCGGCGTCATCAGCCAATTCAAGGAGGGCCATGTCGTTGAGCAAGTTGTCTGTACGGGGTAAACATGAAAGGTGTTATAACAATTTGTATCGCCATTCTATATGTGTATTAAGTAGCATCATGCCAAAAGTTGGTTCAGGGACTTAAGCAACTAATAGCAATTCCCTGTTTATAGAAAGCACATTTTCGATTTCCTAATTAATCATTTTCTGCCTAAATGACCATGTAATTAAAGACCATCTGTGAACAAATACGATGTTTTGCTCTTCCAATGGGTGGTCTTTATGTATACAGGTTCTACTGTACACGTTGACGGAGAATAGCGGCTCTCGTAAGACTGGTGGTATCCAGAGTCTAGCATTAAGCGTCTCTGTACGCGCAGGCAACACGATCCAAAACTTCTTAAAGCAGCTACATATATGTAAACAAATGTTCGCTGTCTTTGTTTATGACTCTTATTGATATCGAGATTTGGCAATAATCAGCTCAAGTAGTTATCTTTTGTCCAGAATTGGAGACATATCTTTCAAATCTGGGCCAAGGAGATGAAAGACGTGTTTAGATAAACTGGTTTAAATAGGTTAAACTTCTTTAAGTTCTTATCTTAAAGACTTACGTCGAAATGAAATCAGGTATAACATTACGGAACTTGATCTATGGAAACGTACATGTGTATGATTAAAATAGATCTTTTTTTTTTAACGTACGTATTGACCAAGTTCAGTATGCATAGTCTTGGTCTACTTCTTTCACTTCTTGTTAACCAATGTTTAATTAAAACGTTTGCTCAGTGGAAACAAAATGGTATGTTATAAAGATAAAGGTTCATTATTAGGCAATAGTTGTTTGGACTATAAAACGACCGAAAACATTTGACGGCTCTCAACTCTTTCTTACTTAGAACGAATTTTGAACCACTAGCTTCAGACGACTTTTAAAAACATGGTAGCGAAGGGAAAATTCTCATCGAGAGTAACATTCTTTTAGTCACAATGTTTTCAACTCTATTCATTTAATTGTACTTTTATTTATAGAGTTGTCCAAAACTTAACCAAAATGTTTTCAAAGTCTTCTGCTGCAGATTGTAGTATGTCGGGAAAAGGATCACTGCCCTATAAACGTGATAGACAGCTGGTGCACTTTCGAAATATCTAGACAAAGACATATTAACTATTATGAATGTACAATTATTGAATATAATTGAAACTTTTGTGAAAAAGGGAGAACATGCTCATAAAGATTGTTCTCATGTTTCGACAACTGACCCCTGAATGTATAATTATGAAATATAATTGAAAGTTTTGTGAAAAAGGGAGAACTTGATCATAATTTGTTTTCTAATTTTTCGACACTATTTTCAAAATTCGTTTGCCGGAGATGCATAACAAAGTGTTTTTGTGCTTGTGTACGGGATGAACAGGGTAGGAAATCTCCGTAACACACCGCTTATTAACAACATGAGAAAAAGCACAAAACATGGAAATAATATTTTTCTAAAAAACTAAAATTTATGTCAACGTTATAATTATAACTTCAGAAGTTATACTATTATTCCCAGATAATGTACGTTTCATATACAAATACATGAATCTCATATATACATACAGGGGGAAAAGGAATTGAGAGTTAATCAAATTCAATCATTTGATTTGTTAAAGTGATGAATAGTCGTTATGTGAATGACATTATTCATAAATATATATTTCATTATGATATTAGAATATAATTTTATTATGGAAAATAGGCAAATAGTCCTAACATGCTTCATCCATATAACACAGTGAAATAGTTAGAGGACTTATGGTCAAAGAGAAATTTTACTTGTTTTGCAAAATAATGAAGACACGAAATATCAGAGACAGTTATTTCCTTTCATGTTGAAAAAAATTGATTCTTAAAATGTTTAAATAATTATATATAGGTCTTAATTATAAATGAACTGATAATAGGTTGACTGCCAGATATGTGAGGGAGGGAGGTAAAACACATTATGAATAAAACATAAATAAACCCATGATCTATTATAAAAACGCATGTCTTACTTTCACCGCCGTAGTCGTACTGTGGGTGAATGTAGATACCCATGACGTTCATGATCTGTTCGCCTTCATCTTCCAAGTACTGGTTGTGTTCACCAAGGATAACTCTCCATTTGGCGGGGTCGCCGTATCCAGGGTAGGTGGAGTCACTGTAATGTTATGATCAAGAGGAGATTAGTGGACGGTTTATAGTTCACAACCGGACGATGTACAGTCAAACCTGTATTTAAAGACCACCCATGGGACATGAGCACTATGGTCTTTGTTCACAGGTGGTCTTTAATTTCAGGGTTATTTTGTTTTACAGAAAACGAGTATTTAGGAAACTAATAGTATGGTCGCTATAGACAGGGATTTGCTATTCCAAGGTGGTTTTTAGAACAGGTTCGACTGTTTTTGGAAATGGACCCTTGGACATTTATATACTATGTTGTATTTGCACGATGGACATTATTGTCTTTTGTTTACCAATTAACTTTGAAAATGTATGATGATTAAGAGCATTCTTTAATTGTCCAGTATATGGATGGCAAACAGTGCATATATTAAAGTAAATGTCATTTCATCGAATAGAAGCAACTTTCAAGATTTTAGTTTAAGGGGACATGTGTAATTTTGAAATGAAGTTTGAAACATTTCTTACAAGTGAGAAATTGCTTATTCAGAGCAATGTATCTTTATTGCCAGTATGTTTCTGGATTTCTTCGTCTGCAGATGTGAAGATTTGTGCCAGTCTGCATTTCGGAAAATGTTGAATCACGGTACGATTTCAATTGAGAGACACTCTACGAAAACTAACAGTAAGACATATTCAGAACAAAAAGTGCTGTCTGAGTCAATTTTCCAAATAATTTGTCAAGAAATTTCTGTAATGCAGTATCAATATGTATAATTCATATCGTGCACAGACAAGTATTTTGTCCACGTGAAATAATTACGTTTTAGTTGGTTACCTTGACCACAGCTCAAATATACGCATATTTCACTGTATGTATGTATTCTGAAGAGGTCTAGGGCCAACCTATCGAATAAAAGAGTGACTGTTTTTGTCATACATATTTATTTCTTTACTGAATAAAAATGTCAAATATCTGTGCACAAGGATTAGAATATATTAACCCTTTCGCTGCCAAAGGTAATTAAATTCTTTTGCAAATAATGCAGATTCAGGTGAAATATGTCTGCATTGTTTGCCACTTATACATACAATTTTACCAACTTTCGTGTTGGACGAATGTTTAACATGGACGAATCGACTTTGCGAAATTCGACAGTGAACGAGTAAATATGGTCCAGTCATAAGCACCATCAAGTTTACTTACCTGACGCAATGGGCGGCGGTGAGAACCCATCTGGGTTCAATGAGGGTTCCGGCACACACGTGGGACATCTGGGTCTTATCGTTAAATCTCGTCTCTTCCATGAAGTGAAGGGACACCAACCAGGGGTACTGACCTCTCTGCATGGCCTTGCCATTTACAATTCTCTTCAGAATTGAACTTTCTGCCAGCGTCGCTAGGACGCAAAAAACTGAAACGATAGTAAACATGCGATTACATGAAATGTTCTGACTCATGCATCTCAAAGGTTAGCTGCGGGCTCTAAACGTACACACGTTTAGTCTGTGCTCTGAATTTGTCTTCAAGTATCTGATTGGTCAGAATTAAATTAATTCTCGATAGAAATTATTTCTGAGCACTGAGAACGTTTTAAGATTTGTTTTGTTCCTTGGCCAGATTGTTATCTTCAGCTCGATGAAAGTTTGACGTTTCACATGGTAGTATTTAAATGTTAACGTGCGTGTATTACGTTTTTGCTTTTTCAAACAAAGTTTTATGGAACTTTACTTTTTTATTTCAAAGCTAACCAGTTTAATGTGCATTGTTTAATGCTATTTTACCTTTTCCCAAATAATAGAAATATATCGAAGGCGACTTTTGAAACATGGCTCCGTTCAATTAACATGTTTAATTTCTATTAAAGCGTGAAAACCCATAAAGTTGTTTTTTCACGGATACTTACTAAAAAAATACTTCGTTTTCGCGACACATGAATTTGTTTTGAGTGTCATTTAACCTTTGGAAACTCTCGAAAGATGAATATATAGTTACTGAATATAATTGGAAGCATTTTGACAAAGGGTCGGCTGCCTAAATGTCATAAGACATATTATTTATTTAAGTGCATTTTTAAAAAAAGCTGGAATAATAGCCCCTACATTTCAAAAATATCTTCTTGCAAAAGAAAAAAAAAATGTTCTAGAGCGACCGACACATACATGACCATTGAAAAAGGTACCAGTTAGTTAATTAGAACAGTGCAGAGCTTCAGATCTTTTCCCCATAATTTCTCTCTTATTATTAAAGCAAACCCATGTTGTGGGTACTCAAATCAATCGTCTCACGGAGACGATTCTTTTGAGTACCCACAACATAGTGTTAGAGTGTCAAATAAGGATTTTAGAACATGCAAAATGTCCGTTATCTATAACTCTGACAGTGTATGTCAAGATCAGTCTTATCAAGATTAACGTTGTTCAAATACTGCTTACGGAAGCTTGTTAGAAGATTCTGTTAACTTTTATGAATTCTTATAAGACACAGCATATGTATGTACAATCATATAATTCTGAACTGACACTGTTCAGAAATGTCTACTTGTACCTTTTCCCATGTACGAGCTCATATAAAATAATTTTACTTAATGTAATACAAGCATAACTGTAGCTTGTAACACGTGGTAATACGCCCGTATTGAGTTATTCCTTTACCCGATATAGACGGCTCGAAACGCCTTTGCAGTAGAACAGGTTTTTTTAAAGTTATTGTGAAGAAACAAAACTGAGAAATTTTTCGAAATTAGAAATTTATCCTTTTTTTCTCACAATCTTAACATCTCAGAATAGAATAAAACTTCAAATTATACTTCCGAAATAAGTGACTCTTCTGAAATGACATATTAGGTAAGAAATTGCCCATAAGCAGACGTATTTCGATTTTGGAAAACGTTGTGGCAAAAGCCTAAATTGCTAACAATGAGCAATGTTTCTTTTTGCCACAATGCTTTCATTTCTATTTAACAAGACAAATTCTATTTAAAAAGGTTTGCCATTGTTTTTTTCCAAAATGTTTGCAAAGCAATATAATGTATATTTGTTGTATATGAGAACAAGTTAAGTTAAACGGTAAACGTTCTAAAAGAAAGAAAGAAATTAAAACCACGCTACAATACCTGCTACAAACTTCAGCATCGTGTCTGTTGTTCGTCGGAATGGTGATGCTGCTAGGACCCTGTCAGCTTATATACTGCCTACCACATCTTAATTGGCGCTTTCATGTTCGGAAGACCTTCATTTGTACTTAAGAATATGTGCATAATTACGACATACATGTTTCGAATGACCTTTAACGTTTCCTACTTAATACTTTCTACATACAGATGTTCTCTGACGACTTTTGGAAATATTGCGACAAAAGGAGAAATTGTTCGTGATGAGCAATTTTTCCTTTTGACACAATTTATTCAACCCTATTCAATAATTATACTTTCATATATACATAGAGAGAGAATTTTCATGGTTTTGCCTAGATGTGTTTAAAGTGGTCTACTGCAGATCTTTGGATGGAGGGAAAGGGTTAATTCTGATTATGAATTGGGCCACGTCACAAATACACCGAAGTACGGGGCATTGTGATATATGAATAGTTTGATTAGCCGGCACCTTTAAGTAGTCTGATCCGGTACTTCCATTTTCGCAATGTATTCGTCGATGTTGAGTAAATACATTTCGTTGGCATAGCACCTTGTGTACATGTACATACATGCATATCGTTTGAAGTGGCATCACATTTTCAAGATTTTTAAGATTCTTTTAATGGTTATACGGCGGCCTACAATACATTTATACAAACATATTTTTTTATCTCTTTCAGCGCCAAAGGCAATATTCAGGTTTTTGCAAACAATACTGATTCAGGCGAGTCAGCTCGTAACGAGCTGTCCGATTTTGAACATGAAAGAGTCTACTTTAAACAATTCGGCGCTGAAAGTGTTAACAGCGAGTGACGTGTTTCACAACAAGTTTATATCTGTATGATTGATTATTCAAAGGTTTTAGATTCAGCTCCGATTAAATCGCGTTAGATTTGTAACAGGGCACTTATTTCTAAATATTTGCTTTAGAAGACACCAAAGGAGAAAACATACATTATAGTGAACTCGTGAAAAGAGCAGGAATTCTTGATTAGATTATAATTATATTACAGTTTTGCTTTTCATAATAATCTCTTAGGTATAAATGATTTTACGATTTTAAACGATATAAATCCGGGGATCACTCAAATACCCCGATATCTCGAGGTATTGTCAGGGTTGATTGTTTTGTGTTTTACGTCACTGTCAAACATCGGAACCTACGACCACCCGGACCCGAGGCGGATGCTCTACACCACAGATGCGGTCGTGAAGCTGACGAAGCATAAACGAGTTTAGAATAAGACCCGGGATCACTCGAACACGCGTAAACACTTGAGTCTTGGACACTTTCAACTTCGCGTTATCGGGACACAATGTTTCTTTTCGTAGCGACATACCTATTGTTACCCGAGTAATCTAGAGCGCAAAACTGGGAGGTAACCGGAGCTTACTCGTAGGTGTATTTCATTAACCTTAATGCTTGAAAACGACAAATCTGATTTATTTTAGCATTTGATTTTATCAACAAATACATGTCCTTATATACAACCAGATTGACCAGGTCCTGGATAATATCTTAACAAAGATCAAAGTAATAGATGAGGAAATAGTCATTTTAATTGCTCAATTAAAAAAAATGAATCTGTTTCAGAAACGCCGTCATACGGAACTTGAAAATAGCGATAACTTGTAATCGCGCCGTCCAAATATTAGATATGGATATTTTGAACTCGTCCTTATCCTTTCATATCGTCAACATACGCATGGTGAAACTACATTTGGACTATAACAATCGAGGTTGTCCGATCTTTTATTGGATGGTATTCAGTATTCTGTTTTTGAGTATGAAAAAAAAAGGTTATAAACGATTAGTCAAAAGTTGATATCACACACCGTTGTATAATTATCATCAATGTGAAGACATGTATTTATCGAAGATGTGAAGCAATTGGAACACTATGAATATGTTCCATACATGTTCGATGCCTTTTTGTGACTATATTTCCGTATTGTCCCTATACCTACTGCACATACATATAAATGTACTCTCGTAGATAGGACTACACGCAAAATAATTGTGATATACGTACGTTCACATTGACATTGGGCGTAACCCCGGTAGCTCAGTCGGTAGCGATTGAGTGCGTCAATCAATGGGTTGAGAGTTCCACACACCCATCTGTGCCAACATTCGTTATGACGTTTGATAAAGGGAATGCGACAATGTGTCATTCATCTTCCACCAATGAGCTAACAGTATATTTGGTAAACAGCCAGCTGCTTTTAAAGACTGCAGTGTTGAGTACTGGTGTAAGAAAGCCATGAAACACTTGGGTCGGTGAACTGGTCGCCATTACATGACTGAAAAGACGGCGTTAAACCCAATGTTATCAATCAACCTTATTAGTATAAGCCGTCCCGCGAGAAAACGAACATCATGGCATTTGCGTAATGTATCGACCCAGATCAGCCTGCGCAGTCCGCGCCGACTGATCCGGGCCGACACATTCCGTCTCAGGGGGATATAGGTATAGAGTAAATATTCCTAAAATAAAAAATACACATGAGGCGAAAAGTGTCCGCCCGGGTAAGCCTGCGCGGCATGCTTAGCCCGATTCAGGTCCATACTTTACGCACTCTTGGTTTTCTCGCGGGACAGCTCTTATGATGGCTAAACGGAGATGTACTAATACACCTTTTAACATGACACGCCCAAAATATAAATGCCAAGCATTATGGCAATAGCACGAATAGTAATAATGTATGATAATAATATATAAATTGTATGCTAATCGTGCGATTGAATTGGATTCGTTTCTTTTGTATAAATTAATCCAAGGCTTTCTTTCATTGTTGGAATAATATCAGACAAACGTGCGTCGGTGTCTATGAATATGTAACAGAGGTTTAACCCTTTCCAACATACAACAAATCTGGAGCAGACGACATTTGTAACATACTGACAAAAACTTGAAACATCTCCATAAATGAAAGTTTAATTATTAAAAAGAGTTGAAAACATTGTAGCAAAAGGAGAAATTGCTTGTTTTGAGCAATTTTTTCTTTTGTCAGAATGTTTTCAAAAGTCGTTCGCTGCAGAGGAAAGCGTCTATTTATGGGATAGGGTTAATAACATTTAATCCTTTCCCACATACAGACGCTTTAAAATATTTCTGAAGCAGACTATTGTATAAAATACTGTGGCAAAAAGAGAAATGAGCAATTTCTCCTTCTGCATGTTCCACCATTTGTTCAACTTTATTCAATTTATATTTTCAATTATAGAGAGCTTCCATACTTTTGACTCAATGGTTTCAATTCGTCTGTTGATGATTTGCTGCATTTGGGAAAGCAAAACCGCATGTACAGCAAGCAACGATTTCACTTTTTCCAAATACAACAAATCAACAGCAGACCACATACAAAGGTCGCTTGCTGCAAAAGCTTCCAAAATATGTCTAACGTGTGAGAGAATTAATATTATGTTCACAAGATGTTTTCCTTCCACCAATGTGCTAAGTCTATGTGGAAAAGCAGCCAGTTGCTTGGGAAGATTGTTGTGTGGAGTACTGGTGTGAGAAAACCAGCAAATGCATGAGTAGGTGAACTGGCCGCCGTGATATAACTGAGAAATTGTTAAAAACGGCGTTAAACCCCAATCAATCAATCAAGATGTTTTCGAAGCAGACGACATTCTAAATATCATACGATGTTTATGTGTATACTTGTATAATCGAAGACCATTAGCAATATATCATTATATAGAATACCAGCCTCTGTTCCGTTAAGTTACATGTAATTCATTCTAAACAAGCGAGGGCAAACGTCGATCTATATTTGTCTTCCACGGATGCACAGGCTGATCTGGATCAATATTGTGCAGAAATGCTCGAATGCCATTTACGTACTCCTGCCAATTGAATAAATGTGAATAAAATCCGAATTATAAAAGCGTTAACCCTTTCCCACATATAGACGCTTCCTGACGCTCCATGCAGCAGAGGACCTTTAAAAACATTGTGGCAAAACGAAAAATTACTCATAATGAGCAATTTCTCTTATTGCCACGATATGTTAAACTCTTTTAAATAATTCAACATTCTCTTACAGTAATTTTTCATAATGTGTGTTATTTGTGAGAAAGGATAAACAAAAAGTGTTTTAAGATAATCAATAATCTCCCTTTAAGCATTCTTTCTCCTGTCAGTCGGGTAATCTGCAACGTCAGCATGAGGCCGTCAGCATGAGAACATATCGGACACGCTCTTCCTCACTGCTCTCGTATACGACTGGTGTTAACCTTTTCCCACATACAGACGCTTTATGACGCCTCTGCCAGCAGACGATTTGATAAAACATTACGGCAAACGGAGCAATTGCTTATAATGGGCAATTTCTACTTTTAACAATGTTTTCAACTGTAATATTTAAACTTTTATTAATGGAGAATTTTTTCTAGATTTCATAGATCTGCGACAGATTTGTTGTATGTAGGAAAGGGTTAAATTTATAACTGAGATTGGGCAAGGAAAATGGTACACATTGGATTCGTGGACAGCATCGTGGATTCAGATCAGCCTGTGTATTTGCACAGTTTGTCGAGATTATACACTGTTAGAATTCGTGGAAGCAGCTTAAGCAAACGTGTGTACATTGTGATAAGACGGAGAATATATACGAGTTGATCTTAACCTACACTTTTCATAAATATCATTTTTTTCATGGACCGTCTTAATTAAGCGGTGCTCCAGGAAAACCAACCATAACCATTACATGTGGGGTAAAAGACCAACTTGTGAATGAATACAACAACTCCTTGACAACAGATGGGGGTACCTTTGGAACCCACTATGACTAATTGTCTGAACCAGATCAGACTGCACGGATGCTAGAGTAAAGGCTGCATTTCTTGTATTCCCATCACAAAGGAAAGGCCGATCCGAAACTTTCAAAATTATGTTACTTGAATTTCAAAACGTTACTACAGTGTCTGACGTAATTACACCAGCAATGAAAGGCGTTACTCTTAACTTGCAATGAGTAATATATGATTGAGAGCGTCCATGGTAAAAGGAACACGTTGGCTAATGAAAACGGTGTTAATCGATATCAGCCTGTTCATCCAATAGTCTGATCACTATCTATATACTTACACTTGTTTCACGGTGTGTATATTCTGCGTAGTATATGTACAGGCTCAACAGAAATGCCAACTCATTTTCCTAAGAACAGGTTCTACTATTAAACCCTTTATATCATGCAACACATTGCTGAGTACCGTTAGCTCTGTTGGTAGGGACGCGAGATGACACTCCAGGGGTTATGCGTTCGAACCCAAGCTCGGCCAACAGTCTTTTCCGACGTGTTTACACACGTTATTGTGACAAGCGTCACTCGTATTTCACCAACGGGCTATGTGAAAAAGCAGCCAGTTGCATGAAAAGTCTGTTGTATAGGGTACTGTTGTGAGAAGTCAGAAAACACATGAGTATGTGAACTGACGGCCGTGATATGATTGAAAAACTGTTGAAAGCGAAGTTAAACCCTAAAAATCAATGAACGTGCAACAAATCTTCAGTATATCACTTTATTTCATTCTTAATGAAAGTATAACTACTGCTACAAATTGGAAACATTATATCAAATTAGAATATTCAGATGAGCAATCCTCAATATTTCCACAATATTTTCAAAATGTGTCTGCTGATGAGGCGCAAGAAAGCGTCTATGTGTGGGAAATGGTTAAAAAAAGATTCAGCTAGGACAATTTTTATTAGGCAATTTTACGCAGCAAATTTTAATAAAGGGTAGATATAAAATGTAAATATGTGACGCATGTTGAATGAGTCGAGCGAGGCTAGTCGATAATATTAGTTCGACTGTACTACGCATTATTCGTCTCACTTATACATGCATTTCATACTTTTCGGTGGTTTTTTATTCGAGATTCTTATCAAACTATTGATATATCGGTGAGAATAATAAGGGAAACAACGTTTTTACATTTTTATGAACTTAACGAGTGAGATAACCTTTGAAATAAGAGTATTCAGTGCAACCGAATAACCAGTATTATCATTATCATACCTTAATGACGTCATAATTCTATTTATAGATATGAATCGTCTTTAGAATTTCCCCTCTCTATAATGTTTATTTATTGTTCAGCGTATCCATAACTGAGCATAACTGATCAATCGTTTGTCCTGTATATAACATTCTGAATGTTATGAGTTTCCATTGAGTGTCGAAGGTGTCTAAACAAAATTAACCCGTTTTCTGGATTAATTTAACCAGGTAGGTCGACGTCTCTGTGTTATGTAATAGATATAAGTAGGAAAGAAAGTAAGACTGTTTGTCTGTCTGTATATCTGTATGTATGTCTGTCTGCCTATGTTTCTCTGTCTGTCTGACTGGCATCCTGGCTGTCTGTCTGTCTGTTTGTCTTTCTGTATCTGTGTGTGTGTCTCTATACATGTATGTCTGTCTTTCTGACTGTGTCTGTTTTCTCTCTATGTCTGTCTGTCTGTTTGTATGTCTGTCTATAGGCCTGTCTGTCTCTGTATCTCTGTCTCTCTCTCTCTGTCTCTCTCCCCCCCCCCTCTCTCTATCTCCGCTCTCTCTCTCTCTCTCTCTCTTTCTCTCTCTATCTTTATCTTTATATATCTCTCTCATCACTCTCTCTCTCCTCTCTCTCTCTCTCTCTCTCTCTCTCTCTCTCTCTCTCTCTCTCTCGGTCTCTGTCTCTGTCTCTCTATATCTCTCTGTCTCTCTCTCTGTCTCTGTCTCTCTCCCTCTCTCTCTGTGTCTGTCTGTATGTCTGTCTGTCTGTCTGTCTGTCTGTCTGTCTGTCTGTCTGTCTGTCTGTCTGTCTCTCTCTCTCTCTCTCCCTCTCTCTCTCTCTCTCCCTCTCTCTCTCTCTCTCTCTCTCTCTCTCTCTCTCTCTTTCTCTCTCTCGCTATCTATGTCTGTCACCCTTTGTGTCTATTTTTCTGTATCAGTGTCTC